>CAUYQG010277279.1:0-14680 GCA_963574415.1 Tarsius wallacei
TCGCCCATGTGATAGAGTGTATTAGAACGTCATTTCTTTCATGCCTGAATAAAATACCATTATATGGAGATACTAGATCCTGTTCATCCATTCATCGACTGATGGATGATAGGCTTGTTTCCACTTTTTTGGCTAGTTTGAGTATTTCAAACATTTAAAAGCACTTTCTTTTTTTTTTTTGAGTTGGAGTCTCACTCTGTCGCCCCAACTGGAGTGCAGTGGCCGCTCCCGGCCACCGCAGCCTCGACCTGCTGGGCTCCGGCGATCCTTCCGCCTCAGCCTTCCAAGTAGCTGGAATTACAAGCGCGCGCTACCACACCCGGCTAATTTTTGGATTTATTGTAGAGATGAGGTCTCGTCAAGTTGCCCAGGCGGGTCTCGAACCCGTGGGCTCAGGCAATCCACTCACCTCAGCATCTTGTTGTTAATAGTTTTTTTTTTCAGTCAGTTTCATTCTGTCGCCCAGGGTGGAGTGCAGTGGCATGCTCACGGCCACCATAGCCTCGATTTGCTGGGCTCAGGTGATCCTTCTGCCTCAGTCTTCCAAGTAACTGGAACTATAGGCATGCGCCACCATGCCCAGCTAATTTTTTGAATTTATTGTAGAGACGAGGGCTCGCCATGTTGCCCAGGCTGGTCTCGAACCCCTGGACTTAGGCAATCCTCTCACCTCGGCCTCCCAAAGTGCTGGGATTACAGGCGTGAGCATTTATTAAAGTTTATTATAAGGCATTTATTATAAAGCATTTATTCATTCTATATTTATCATGCCCTCAATGGCAGGTGCTGTGCTAGGTTCTGTGAACAGAGTGGTGAATGACACAAACTTGTTTTTTGCCATTGAGGAGTTTACAGTCTAGTGGAAAGTAGGAAAAAAATTAGCCTTCATATGAAGTAATGACTGAGGAAGGTTTAAAGTCGATAGTAACTGCTAAATTGTTCTAGCACTTATTTAATATTTTTAAAAAACTGTTCAAGGTTTGATGAACCTTGCAAATAGGTCAAGATGAATGTATTTGTCCCATGAGTGTGTACTTTTGCAAGAGCTGTAATAGTTTTTCTCCAAACTTAATTGTGGCACGGAACGTAAAGAATCTTAAACATTTTCCTGTAGCCATCTGACACCTACCACAGATTTAACCCCTTGGAACACAGTGTTTGAGCTTCTGTGTGTAGCAAATCAAGGAAAAGGGAAAAGCATGCTTCTATAAAGTGTGAGACTGCAAGGAGAGAAAAGATGACACCCCTGTTCTATTTCCATCAGAAGATGTACAGCCCCACATTAAGCTAGATGAAATTTTGAATGTATTTCCCTTGTGCTAGGTATTTATCTGATAATTGCTACGTTGGCTTATCACCCACACAACCACTCTCCTAAAGGCAAAACAAATGGGGAGGAAATCATCTCTTTTTTCTCCAGAACTTTATGGTCTTGTAAAAGCGATAGTCATATCAGTGTGAGTTTTCCCCCCTTTTGAAAGTGGTAATGAAGATTGACAGTTAAGACTGAAGTAGCTGAAGGAAGAGCCAGCAACAGAACTTAATAATTCTAATGTTTAAAAATCATAAGTGATCCGTGGACTTTATCTTCTACTAGGCATTACTGGCATGGATCAGATTAGTAAACTTAGCAAGAATAGCAATATGGAGAGTCTGTCTGTACTGGAGGTAATGTGTTGAAAAATCCGAAAAGCAAAGCTAGTTAAAGGCACTGCTATAGATGAGGGGATGGGTTCTTGTAAATCTCAATTAACGATCAGCTCAGGCCTGTCTTGGAACCCAGACATTTTTACTTGAGGAGAAATAACTTGAAATCATATTTTACTTAGGCAAAGGTCAGGATTCAACTGTAATAATTAATGTCCACCAACTGCCTAGGAAATGTATTTGCTTGTTCCTTTTAATTGATGGGTGTTGTTTTTATTGTTAATTATCCTTATTTTATGTATTTAATTTGATAAACCATTTCCATTGTTTTGGATAAGTGTACTTCTCATTTAATAAAAATAAAACCAGTACCCAAATCCCCATGACATGAATATAAATTTGCGAAGTGCAGTGGCTGGAGGGCGGGGGACAGGGGGAGGGGTGGTGTGATGCAGTTGGAAAGCACATCTATGGTGGGATTGGGGAGTTTTGTGTGTGTGTGTGTGGGGAGGGGGTTATTTTTATATCCAGCTGATTGCATTTTGCTAAATTTTTTTTTTTTTTTTTTTTGAGTTGGAGTCTTACTCTGTCGCCCAGATTGGAGTGCAGTGGCTGCTCCCAGCCACCGCAGCCTCGTCCTGCTGGGCTCCGGCGATCCTTCCGCCTCAGCCTTCCAAGTAGCTGGAACTACAGGCGCGCGCTACTACGCCCGGCTAATTTTTTTTTGATTACTGTAGAGATGAGGTCTTGCCAAGTTGCCCAGGCGGGTCTCAAACCTGCAGGCTCAGGCAATCCACTCACCTTGCTAAATTTCAAGCTGCTAAAAAGATCAAGGAACTTAAGAGATACAGACTTTTATGCTAACATTTTAAATGTTCTTAATTATTATTTGCTTTTTTCCAATAGCACAATGGATGGTAAACAAATCAGTTTAAAAGCAAATCCCCAGCCAGGCAGTCAGGGAACAATTTTTAACCTCAGTTTCAGTCAGTGTTGTTAATTGAAAGGGCAACTCAAGAAGTGACTATGGAGTAGCTTTTAAGTAATGAGAAGACATTCTTTCAAGTGGTAGCATATCTTGGAGGCTTCCGCTTCTTACTAGAAATGCAGGGAAAAAAATGCAGAAAAATAAAGAGAATTTTGGAAAGGTGTGTGCAATACAGGAGAATTAGACATTTAGTCATGTCTGCATTTGCAGCTCATGTAGTAGCACTCTTGGAGTAGCCATGGTTTTGCATGAGTAAATTATACCTAGGCTAAAGTTTAGATAATTACAAATGTAGACCGGGAAGTTGCTTCATTTAGCAAATCGGTTATGCTATAGACACATATAATGTATCCAGGGTGAATCATCAGGTTTCAGGATGGATATATGTCTCTTTTGAGACACTAGAAGAAACTGCAGGTTTGGCCACATCACTGTTTGGTTCTTCAGTGACTTTCCCACTGCTCGTACATCCAACTAGGTGGCCCAGCAGAACTCCCTGCCTGGTGCCTGCCTGTCCCTGCAGCCTTGTCTTCTGCTGGCCCTCCTCCCCCATATGCTCCTGTGTCCCTGTAGAAGGGGGTTACGCTCAGTGCCCAGGTGTTTCATGGGTCCTTTTCCTTTTGCATTCTTTTGCCTTGACCTCAACATTGTCTGGTTAGCTTCTTCATCAGTTGGTGGACATTTGGGTTTCCAGTATTTGGCTATTACGAATAATGTTATGAAATGCATGTTTGTGTTGACGTATGTTTTCATTTCTCTTGTGTATATTCCTAAAAGTGGGATTGCTGGATCATATGGTAACTGTCTGTATACCTATTTGAGGAACTGCCAAACTATTTTCTCAAGTGATTGTGACATTTTACCTTCTCACCAGCAGTTTCTGGTTTCCAATTTCATCAAATTCTTTCCAATACCTGTTGTGTGTTTGATTTTGGCCATCTTAGTGGATGTGAAATGTCCTCTTATTATGATTTTGATTTGCATTTTCCTAAGGACTGATGATTTAAGCACTTTTTCATGTGGATATTGGCCATTTGGATATGTTCACTGGAAACAAGTCTGTTCAAATCCTTGCCTAGCTTCTGAGTGGTTTATTTGCTTTTTATGATTGAGTTATGAGAGTTCTATATAGATTCTGGATGCTAGATACTTACTTCCCAGATATATGAATTGCAAACATTTTCTCTCATTCTTCACTTTTTTGATGGTGTACTTTAAAGCACAAAAGTCTTAAGTTTTGATTAAGTACAGTTTATCTTTCTCTTTTGTTTGTGGCTTTGGTGTTATGTCTAAGGAATCATTGTCTAGTCTGAGATCAGATAGATTTATGCCTTTATTTTCTTCTGAGATCTATGTAGTTTTAGCTCTTTCATTTAAGGCTTTAGTCCACGTTGAGTTAATTTTTTTTATATGGTTTAAGGATGGCACAACACTCTTTCTTTTCTTTTTTTTTTTTTGAGTTGGAGTCTCTCTGTTGCCCAGGCTAGAATGCCGTGGCACGCTCACGGCCACCCCTGCATCGACCTGCTGGGCTCTGGCAATCCTTCCACCTCAGCCTTCCAGCTAGCTGGAACTACAGGCACGTGCTACTGTGCCCGGCTAGTTTTTGATTTCATTGTAGAGACGAGGTCTCACCAAGTTGCCTGGGCTGGTCTCAAACCTGCGGGCTCAGGCAATCCACTCGCCTCAGCCTCCCAAAGTGCTGGGATTATAGGCTGAGCCACTGAGCCCGACCTTGTTTTCATTGATGTGAATTTTACTTTATTTTAGATTTTGTGAGTTTCTTTATTTTTTGTTTTTATTTTAGAGTTGTAGGGTCCATGAGAGGATTTACTACATAAGTAAATTGCATGTGGGTGAGATTTGGGCTTCTTGCGAGCCTTCTCTCTAACTGGAAGTGGACATGATACCCAGGGGCTATACACTCTTAAGAGTAGAATTTTACCTTCAGCTTTCAGGGTGATTTAGAAACATAGCTGGTTTCCCCTTGCCTGCACCCACTTGTACACTTCATCCCCATCCCAGTTCCTCCATTCTAAACTAATCATGACGTAATTTATTAGAATCTGGTTGTGTAGTAGGTAGTAGTACACTCGAGTCTATGAAAGGACAGAGTCTCTATTACAGATGAGATTCCATTTAATTAAGCAAACAACCAAGTTATAATGGACATCTGCTGTTTTTGCCTTCCTTTCCTCCTATTTTTACTCTTCTGGAAATGGGCTGTGGTTTGTTCTTTGTGGAACTCCCTTCCCACAATTCAGCAACAGACACACCTTGCTCAAGGAGTGGGCAAGTTGCACTGACTTGGCCAATGGGGATTGTTTCTCTGGAGCCATACTTATTGGTTCAGAGATGAACACAGACCCAAAAAGGGTCATGAGAGAGATGCCTACAATTAGTGAGAACGAAAACTTCCATAGCCCGGAAATACCGCTGTCTTACTGCCAGAAAGGAGTGTCTATTTATAAAGCCAACGTGAAGAAACATGAGCTGAGAGATGGAGAGAGACAGATTCTCAACTGTCAAAGAGCTGGATCTAGCTGTGCCTGAAGCTTAGACTATTCCTGGACCTTTCAGATACATGAGTCTGAACATTCCTTTTTAGATTTGCAGCTGAAATCGTGGTGACTATGACACAGATCTAATGGTAGGGGCTGAGAACACAAGATGTGTATTTTCTGCCCTCAAGGATTTGACAACATAGAAATGAGACAGAAATAAATAAATAAACGACAAATACAAGAGTAGGTATCTGTGTGAAATAGATTGACAGTACAGAGGAAGGATTGGGTAGTTTTGGGGAAGGGTGAAGGAACTGGAAAAAGTCCTCAAAACAGGTCAATTCTGATTTGGGATTGAAGGATGAGTTTTCATTCACCAAATCTTTCTGTAAATGACAAAACTGATTATTATTATTTTTTTACTGCAACCTGCAGAAATAATTTTTATTTTTTTTATAGAAGTTGGATATCTAAGAAATCATTGTACTAATCTGAGATCATATAGATTTATGCCTTTTCTGAGAGTTTTGTAGTGTTAACTGTTTAGGTATGGTACTATCAAATGGGCCACACCATGGCACTTCTCTCTTCTAATAGCCATGAAAAGACTGTAGAAACTAACAGTAGTGGGTAATGTACTTTAGTAAGTGGCATGGATTAAGATTTTTCAGAACCTTATTTAGTGTATTTATGAATAAAGTCTCAGTGTAGTGTTGTGCTTTAAGTTGACTTAACTCTGTAGACATGGGATCATTTAGTTCAACTCATTCATTTCACAGAGAAAGAACTGTGTAGCCCAGATAGGCTATAGAGTGTGCCCAAGTTACATAGCAGGGCTGGAACTGTAATCTTTGTTTCCTTATTCTTGGAGCAGTCTTCTATTTTATATTTTCTGTCTGAGGTTTGTTCTTAAGAACAAAAGCTGTGGGCTTTACAGTTAAATTGCTGAGAAAAAAAAAAGAAGTATAGGGGAGGTTTTTATGTGGATGAACTCTTTGTCTAGCAGATTGCCAGCTGGATGTTTTCATCTTTCTGAGTTTGGTATCCCCACTGCTGGAATGACTGGAAGGTAGCCATTTTCCACCCAGTTGATGCTCCCTGTGTCTGTCCAACTAGGTGGGAAGCCGTGATCCTTGTACAGATTGTCAGCACACCTGGTTCAGCATACTGAATATAAGATCATGTGGTCATTAGAAGTCACAAATTCTTTTTTTCTTAACTCTCAGGAGATGACTTTTTTACTGAGCCACCATCTTCTCTCCTCTGCAATCTCTGTAAGAGGGCGATACTCACTCCCTGTAGCTTGAATAAGGTTATCAGAAGCAGTTCAGAAAATGTTAAGATGTAAGCGAAAGAAAAAGAATAAAAGAAAGAAAGACAGAAAGAAAGATTTCCCCCTTAAGGCGAAGTGTGATGTTAATGTTTAGCCCATTCCAGTGGTACACCAAATCTTTACATAAGATAGCTTAGAAGGAGAGAGCAAGATAACTTGTCTTGAAGTTTCGTTTGGAAGTAAGCCCACATTTTCTTATCTTGTATATTATTTAGGGTGACAGAATAGGGGGCAGCCGATTTGGTTGTGGGAAAAAGAGTAACTCCTCTCCCCAGCTTTGGCATATATATCAGCAACTGGTCATTTCTTTGTATCTCTCCCAAGGCTCAGTGGAATTATTTCTGATGAATTTGAAGTTATGCAACTTGTCTAACAAATAAGCAATTCCTTCAGCACATTTCCTAGATGATCTGTAAAAATGGAAACTCAGTAAATACGGGATAGGCCTGTTAAAAGTTTGCCATTTAAAACTGAGGATGATACAAAAAGAACCGTGTTAAGTACAGTTGCAAATCATTCTGCTCCCTTTGGAGTCCAGAAACTATTTGCCAGAGCTTTGGGGATTGAGTAACCTGCTGGTTGTCTTCAGGTGGAATGCAGTTTATTTGGGGGTTGAGTGAAGTGGAGGAGTAACTTTTGGCATTCCTTGGAGCTAGCGTGGAAAGGAGACTACAAAGAGTGAAATCTGAGTAGAGCCAAGAGAAGAATATAGGATGTGAAGATATTGAAGATATTCTATTCTTCTTTTTTGGTAACACCTTTATTAAGATATAAGTCACATGTCACGCATACCTACTTAGATTATACAATTCTGCAGTTTTTAGTATATTCCAGAGTTGTGCAACCATTACCACAGTCAATCTTCCAACATTTTCATCGCCTCAAAAGGAAACTTTGTACCTTTTTACGTGTCACGCGCTCATCTTTCCCCACAGCTTTAGCCACCACTAATATACTTCCTGTCTCTATGACTTGCTTGTTTGGGACATTTACAAAGATACACAGGATTACGCAATTATAATAGGTGACCTTTGTGTCTGCGTTCTTTCACGTAGCATTTTTGCAAAGTCATCCATGTTGTATTATGCATCAGTACTTCATTCTTTTTTATAGCCAAATAATTTTTCATTGTATGCATATACCATATTTTATTATTCATTTATCAGTTGAAGGACATTTGAGTTGTTTTCACCTTTTGGCTATTGCGACTCATACTGCAAAAGAAATTTTTGTATATGTTTACTGACATCAGGTAATACAGAGGAGTAGGTCAGTGGGGGAAGTTGGGGGCATTTTAGATTGTCATAGTTTCAGTGCCGATTGACTTTTTTTTTTGTTGGAGTCTCACTATGTTGTTCAGGATGGAATACAGTGGCAAGTTCATGGCTATCACAGACTGAACCTGCTGGGCTCAGGTGATCCTTCCACCTCAACCTTCCAGGTAGCTGGAACTATAGGCGTGTACTACCACATCTGGCTAATTTCTTTCTTTTTTGATTTATTGTAGAGATGAGGTCTCGTGAAGTTGTCCAGGCTGGTCTCGAACCCCTGGACTCAGGCAATCCTCTCAACTCTACCTCCCAAAATACTGGGATTATAGACGTGAGCCACTGTGCCCAGCCTATTGACCTTTTATAACATTGAACAGTGTATTTACTTCTAAAGAGTAGATAAAAAGCTTAGAAGACTGATTTTAGTTCAGTTTATGGAGTTGGAACTTTTCAACTAGTTTCATTCTAAAGAATTACTAGGTAGTTTCTTTATATACTAAGAAGGTAGTTTTCACTTTATCATTCACTGTGTCTAAGAGACAGGGCTTCTGCCCTCAGAATCACTATGGTAGTTGAAAGGACAGGCCTAGAACGGGAAATGCATGTTTTTACTTTTCTTCCTAAATCTTAATACAATGATGAGAAAGTAGAAGCTATGCTTTTGGAGAAATGCACACTTTAGGAAAAATTAACTTTGCCAACTTTGTCTTTTCAGAAACAGACTTCCTGGTGCCAGGTATCAAAGGTATCTCATAGTGTCAATCAAGCTTGCCTAGAGGAAAGAGAATTTACAAGGCCTAAGACATCATACATTGGTCAAGGATTGTAAAAGTCATGAAACTTGTAATTACAAAAGTTATGACCACCCAGAGGGGGAGCAGATGGTCATTCAATCTTCCAGTAGAATGGGCCCTATCTACAGGGAAGTCAAGGATCCCCCAAGCTACCCACTGGGAATGCCTAGGAGATAAGGGGGAGTACACCCTCCATTAGCTCTAAAGAATGTCATTTGGGAAGATACAGGAGAATTAGAATCCTTGTCACGCCCTTCCCTAGGGGCTATGATAATATGGATAGACATTAACGGGCCTCTGTGTCACAGGATTTCCAAGACATCCACAGGTGGTCAATAAGGAAGTCACGGCAATCACGTGCAACATTTCCAAGGAAAGAATTTAAGCCAGGACTCGGGGGGCTACGGCGCCACACTCACCTAGAGTGTAGGCCCGCTCCCTGTCTGTTGGGGGGCGAACTTTTCTAAATAAATCTTTTCTTCTCTCACCTCTGTGTGTTGCAATTCTTTGCATTTACTTGGATCTCTGGGTTGCCAGTGTGGCATCTCCGGCTCGCCAGCTCCGGCGGTGCTGCGCCTCCCTGCGCCTCTCTTCTCTCTCCATCCATCTTACCCTCACCCTACCCGGACGCCAACAGTAGTGATTCTTTTTTTTTTGAATTAAAGAAAAAATGTTCTGGGCACAAACGATCTTCCCTCCTCATCATCCCAAAGTGTCGGGGATAACAGGTATGAGCCACCATGCCTAGTCAATGACAGTGATTCTTAAGGAGCAGCGAGGGGCAAGTGAGTATTAATAGAAGAAAACAATATCTGGATATACTTCACTGTGTTAGGTACCATTCTAGGAGTGCCAGAGGTTGGAGAAAGGAGCGATACTCTTATCTCTGGAAGGGCCAGCGCATCCTGGAAAGGCTTCCTTTAAGAGATGTGGCCATACTCCAATTTCAGTTTTTAAAAAACGGAATGAAAACCTTTAAAACAGTTTAATTGTTGGCTCATTAATTTGTTACTATCCTAATTACTGTTGTTGAGCATTTGATGTGTTTTCTCTTTTCCTAATACCACTCCTGCCCTTTTTATTAGAGAAATGAAATAAATTATATTTACATAACAAACAACCAAACCCTGCTAGTTGCACAGAGTGTTAAAAAAACTTTCTGTGAACTTCTTTTACTGGTACATTCTTCTGAGTTATTTTATAGTTCTAGCATTTTAATCTCTTTATTCACAGAAAACTTGGATGTTAATGGAGGGAAATCTTTTGTGTCAAAAGATGAAGTTCTTACTGTTGACACCGTATATTTTGCTAGAGTTAAAAATATCAGATCTACTGTAAATTTTTTTTTTTAAATGTGCATAAGTTTTCTCAGTATATTTTGATGGCACAAATGGCATTTTAAATCCTAGATTAGTGTTTGAAGAACACTAATAACACTACTTAATTATTACTTTATTTGTGAGTATATAAAAATTGCTTTCTTCATTATATTTCAAACTATAGAATTTGGAAGAAACTCTTAAAATTGATTAAAGTCTATTGCCGAGAGATACAGTAGATGGTGCTTGTTAACAAGATTTTCTCTAGAAGTCTTTTGACTTCAGTATGATAATTATTCCAACACACATCATTACTCTGAAAAAAGTTTGTACATGAATAATTGCAAATCTGTGTTTTTGTAAGTCACAAAACTATAAATATCCTGCCTTATTTGTTGTGCAACACATCGTTACTTGGCTGATTGCACCATTAAGATAATGGAATGCTATGATTGATGCATTTTTAAGTATTTGGACATTCACTAACATAACAAGATTAAAACTTATTTTTACATAGATATCAAGGACTTAATAATCTCTGTTAACAACTTGTTTGTCACTCCATATATACACCACTTACAGCTGTTATAGAGTGTTCAGTAGTGCTGATTACATTGGGATGGATGTATTGTTATAGAAATACTATTTGACATTTTGGTCCTTAACTAAGTTGTCTGTCTTGAACCCTTGTTCCATAGTGAGGAAGTCTATTGTTTATAATGAAGGGGATATCAAATTGCAGAGAAATTCTGAATGAGTCTTATGAAAGGGCTGCTTCCAAGAATGGAATGCTATTTTTAAGAATATGGTTATCTATGGTAAGAAATACAGCCTTTAAAACAAAGCCCTATCTTACTAGAACAAGGACCAGCTAGGGCAGGATCATGAGGGGTAATCTGTAGAGTTGAACCCTTGACTGGTAGAGGTAACTGGGGGCTCCTTGGTGGGATTGCCAGAGTTGGGATCAGAAGTTTCAGCTTCAATAAATCTTGTCAGTGTAGAGAGAGGCTATTCATTGCTGACGACAGTCAGGAAAGATGAGGACACAAATTCCTCTAGAATATTATGAAAGATGAATTTCTGCAGACATAGACCTATACAGGGTGAGAAGAGAAATGACCCTATAGACTAACGTCAGCAGCTTAATTTGCTCCATGATTATACCTGACAATGGGAAAGTTAAAAAAAGAATTTAAGACTTTTAGATGTAGATGTTTCAGGGAGGATTCTCTTCTTAGAGGGCTAAAAAAAATCATAAAATGCATAATTATGGTTTGTTACAAACATTTTTGTCTAGGTAACTTAAAAAATGGCGAGTGGCATCCATGGTGACACACTTGCCTCCCCAGGAAGCACCACCCCTGCTACCTTGTGCACTGGCCACTCTAGGCCTCCCAGGACTCACTGAGGCCCTTCCTTAGCATGCCCAGTCTGGATCAGCCACCAGACAGGCACTTTTCTCACCTCTCCATTGCAGGCTGGACAGGGGGTGTCCTCCCCAACCTGAGGTGGAGCCCACCTCTGTCCATCTGGATATTTTGACAGGTGCTTAGACGATTTAAATAGTTTTTATTGACTGGGCATGGTGATTCACACCAGTAATCCCACCATTTTGGGAGACTGAGGTAGAAGGATTGCTTGAGTCCAGGAGTTCGAGCAGCCCGGGCAACATAGTGAGAACTTATCTCTGTTATAAAGAAAAAAAAAAAAATTCCCCCAGATAGTCAGTTTAGGAGCCTCACTTATTGATTATAGTTTTTTTCCTCATTATGTGATGTTTGATCATGGATCAGACGTAATTTATATGACTTATTAATAACATGGATCTAATTAGTACTAAAATGGTTTAGGGTTGAGGATGGTTTTGAGGATTAAGAGAGCCTAGAATTTTGCCCACTCATCCTTTCTTTTCCATACCTTTCGTATACAGTAGGGATCTATTTTTATTTATTTTCTTTCTTTCTTTCTTTCTTTTTTTTTTGAGTCAAGGTCTTACTCTGTTGCCCAGGTTGGAGTGCAGTGGCATCATCATGGCTCACTGTAGCCTCCAACTCCTAGACTTAAGTAATCCTCCCACCTTAGCCTCCCAAGTAGCAAAATGCCTAGCTACTTTAAAAATTTTTTTTTAGAGATAAAGTCTCTCTATGTTGCCCACGCTTTTGCCCAAGCTTGAACTCCTGTGTGCAAGCAGTCTTTCTGCTTCAGCTTTCCAAGGTGCTGGGATAACAGGCGTAAGCCACCATACCTAGCCGATTTTTTTCTTAAGGCATTATTTTCCATTTATCTATGTATATAATCTTGTGCCAAAACTGTGCTGCTTTATTTATTGTAGCCATATTATAATGCATTATTATAAACCTGATGTGACTTGTCTGGACTTTAATTTATTGTGTTTTAAAACTCCTAAGTATTTTCGTCTGTTTGAATGCTTTGCTTTAAAGTCTGAATATAGGCTCCCCCCCAGAATGAATGTTGGCATAGACCATGTAGAACTTTTTACTTGAAATATAGATGTGGCAATTGTTAGCAAAGTATCAACAGTTAATTTTGCATATCGTGAAGTTGATAAGGGGTTGTTCTCTATAAAATAACAGCCAGCTGTAACTCTGTTAAAGGCTTTATGTAACTTTTAAGCTCCATCTACTTGAATTTCTTTGAGAAATAGTAAGTAACAATTTAATGCACCTATATAATTTATTCTCTTTTCTATATATATGCAAACAAATACACAAATGGGCTGTTTTCTACATCAATTAAGTTATCAGCCTCCTTGATCTTAAAGTGATATGATTCAAGGATTGCAAAAACATGTAAACTGAGAGAGAAGATCTTCCATGGCCACTATGATCTTGCTTCCCCTTATTGATTTCTTTACATTTTGTTTCCTTGCACAAATGATTTCAGGTTGCTTCTAATAAGTCTGTTGTAATGAGACCTAGAACATGAAGACAGGAAAGAAGAAGAGAACTAGAAGAGGAGAGTGTGGAAAGTGAGGCTAAGAATGTTTGACTAGACCAAGGTTCTGTGAGGTAGAATTAGCGACATTCATTTGGAGGCAGATTGGAGACCAACCAAGAACAGTCTTTGCAGATTCCTTCATGTGTTCATTAAGTATTAATTGAGCACCTACTGCACACCTGGAACTCTCTGGTATTGGAGATGCGGTGATGAGCAAATTGGACACAAATTCCTGTTCTCATAGAGCTTACATTTTAATGGAGGAGAGGCACTGTGCACAACAGGTGCAGTCTGTAGTTTATTAGGTATTAATACTTGCAAAGGAGAAAAACTTAAAGCAGGGGAGAATGACTGGAGGTGTCTTCTGACGGGGGCTTTATGTTTTTGATGGAGTTGTTGGGGAGGGCTTCCCTGAGAACCTGACTTTGGGGAAGGCCGTGAGGGAGCTGTAGGAATGTCGGATGAAGAGTGCTCCTGGTAAAGGGAATAGATGGTGCAAAGGTCCTGGTGTGCATGTAGGAGAAGGCAGTGGAGGAGGTGTTGGATCGAGTGAGGGGAGAGTGGTAGGAGGTAGATTGTTGTTGGCACCTATAACTCCAGGACTGGTCCTAGGATGTTTCGAGGATCTTGGGTAAGAAAGGGCAAGGCCACCAATTAAACCAAACAGCTAGCCTTGCCTTCCTTTCTACATTCTTATTCAGTTGTATGTCAAGTTTTTGTATGTGATCAGAGTTTCCAACATCTTGTCTTGAGGAATGAAGAGAAGTAATGACGTCTACAGGTACAAGTTTACCATTTCTTTTTTTTAATTATAAAGATGTGGGGTACAGTTCAGGGTTAGGTATACAAACATTGATTATGCGGGTATCCTTGTTGATGGTGATTTCTTTTACATTTGCTTTGACATAGACCATTTTGAAATCTTAGCAGATATTTTAGGATGTACTTCTAAATTTGATGCATCACTGCTTATTTTGGAAGCAAATGAGATCTCTTTAGATCCACTTGGCATGACAAATGCTTAGACAAATACCCACTAAAAGAATATTGTGTTGTGTAGCCTGGTGAGCTCTGTGGTTTGCAGTCTTTTTTAAGCGGTAAGAGTAATAATCCCTGAAATAGCACTTTCTGTCATTCACCTACCTGCCTGCCAATTTTCTCCTAAATTTATCAGTTTCCATAAAACTACTGTGAAACTTCATCTGCTTGTAACAGTGAGTTTCAGACTAATTTTTACTTTTTCCAAACAATAAGATCTTTTTTTTTTTCTTTTTCCATAGTGCTTTATAGTGTAAATCATGGTGACCAATAAGGTCTTAAAGTTATGATGCTGAAGTCCTTCAGTCATTTTTACACTGTCTTACTGTGTTGTAGGCTGTTTGTTATTTGGTTATTTAAAGAAAAAATCAATTCCTGGTCAAAACCCCAAGTGCCCATGCCATAAGAGATAAGATAGACAAGTGGGACCTCATCAAACTGTAAAACTTCTGCAAAGCCAAAAAAACCAAAGAGAGCAGGGAGACAACCCACAGACTGGGAAAAAATATTAGCCAACTGTATGTCTGACAAAGGCCTAACATCTAGGATCTACAAAGAACTCAAATGTGCAGAAAGAAAATAAAATAAACAACCCCATAGCAAAGAGGGCAAAAGATATGAATAGACACTTCTCAAAAGAATACCTATAAACAGCCAACAGATACATGAAAAAATGCTCAGCCTCATTAGTCATCAAGAAATGCAAATTAAAGCTAAACTGACATACCACCTAACTCCAATCAGGATGACCATCAACAATAACTTAAAATACAACAGATACTGGAAAAGATGCAGTGAAAAGGGAATACTTCTATACTATTGGTTGGA
>CAUYQG010277280.1:0-12932 GCA_963574415.1 Tarsius wallacei
CATGACAATGTTCCTGCTCATTTCTCTCATCAAACAGGAGCAATTTTGTGAGAGTTTCAATGGGAAATCATTCACCATTCACCTTACAGTTCTAATTTAGTTCCTTCTCACTGCTTTTGTTTCCTAATCTTAAAAAAAAAAACTTTGAAGGGCATTTATTTTTCTTTAGTTCATAATGTAAAAAATGACTGCATTGACAGGGTTGAATTCCCAGGACCCTCAATTCTTTAGGGATGAAGTAAATGTGTCTTGACCTTGATGTCACTTATGTTGAGAAATAAAGTTTATGTTTTTATTTTTGTCTTATAATCCTTTCCCCCCAAACCTCTTGAAGTTTCCTCATATAAAAGAACAATTTTTCCCCCCTCAGGAATGAGTTGATATCTGTTGAAATTAGTTATTTTTACTTTGGTGTGAATTTGGATCTGTGTGTTACCTTTTCTATAACTGTATGTGTTTTAGCAATAATTTAGAAATAAGGCCATCCTTTGTTACATGAAACTCATGAATAAGTGACTGTGTAAGGGAGACATTTTGGGGATATGAGTTCATTCTCAACAATAGGAAATGGCTTCTTTAGGCAGAAGATTGGCTTTCCCAAAGCACTCATCAATGAGTTAACTGGTATAATGGGTTTAATTTCCTTTCTGATGTATGTGACACCAACCCTTGGGAACACGTGACTACTTGTATGTTCTTTAAAGCAGTGTTTGATGAGAGCTATTCAATGAAAAAAAAACAGCTCTGAATTAGTACAGAATATATGATTTGTCATAGATCTAAAAATAGTGGCAGAGATGTGTTACCAGAATGACTTCAAGGAGGAAATGATTGATTGTAATTAGCAAACAAACCACATACCAAGCACTCAATCATCAGAAATCGTATAGAAAAGGAAACCTCTATTAAGACATAATTATACATAGCACTTATACACCTGTTATTCCATTTATAGAACCCTTTGTCTTCTAAAGAATGACTGGAATGATACAGATAAAAAAAAAAAAAAAGAACTCCAAACAGTAGACAACGGGAAATGGTCTGACTTCTAATCAAATGCTTCTGGATAAAGTCAGTTTCCTGTAATAGCAGTTCTGTCTTCATTCAGCTGCATGAAAACTCTCTCATATGCTATTTCACGAACTTAGAGAAACACTGTGCCTTACTGGTTTGTATCTTCAATGCCACACATAGTACCGAATACTTAGGTGCTCACCAAGTGTCCCTTGAAGTCTGAATAAATGTTTGACTGTTAAAAAGAGTCAGTCGCAATTTGTGTAAATTGTTGGAGAGATAATTAATATGAGACAAAAATGAGGGGCAGAAGATTAATAAATAAAGTAAAATAAATTCTACCTGTATTAAAATCTCATGTACATCTATCATTGTCTGAAGTTGAAGAATCTCAAAGTTCTCAAATCAATTATTATCTTCTGATGAATTCTGAATGGGAAATGTAACTAGTAATTAGATTTTCAATAGTATATTTTTCTCTCTTCATTTTCTTTCTCTTTTTGTAAGTTAGGAAATACAACTTATTTAGAAAGTAAATTGGAGAGAGAAAGAAGGGACTCACCTCCCCAAGGGAAGTGAAGGGGGCAAAGCTTAAGAAAACTTGCTCTGGCCATAGCTCAAAGAGCGCATGGCTACACCAAAGCTTAGCAAGGCAATGGCCACAATAGCCTGGCAATGGCCATGACAATGGCCTTCTCTTCATTTTCCTAGACACACAACTTATGAATTTCTCTCAAGCAAATAATCCACCAAGTACACATTTTATGCTTCCAGTTTTCTCAGCATTGTACTGACATTGTAGGATGCATATGTAGAAACAGGATACAGTTTCTGTCCTGAGATGTCTACACTATTTGGAAAAACAGGAGCAATACAGGCTAAAGTAGAACAAGAGACAAGAAGGAGAGTATATGAGAGAGAAGAATGTACCTTTAGATGTCTCATCTTCTTTTACCAACAGCTATCCTAGAAACTCGGGTCCCAGTGGTACTGGTCTAATTTGATGTATTACAAATCATAAGAGCAAGAGTCATGGGTTAATAAGTTAAGCTGACTTTCCTTGCCATTCAGCTATCAAATTTAAACTTTTCAGGGTGCTGCTTCTTCATCATCACAGTTGTTTGTATAGATTTTTATTTCAGGTTCAAAATAAGAGGTTGTCACAAAAGAATTAATTGAATTTATCAAATTAAAAATGCACACACATGGAAAAAAAAAGACTATGTGACTCCCAGTCTTTGTTACATGAAAAAACGTAGGACCTTTGAGATAGCTAACCTCTTAAGACATGATGTGAGAAGTGGATGCTTTAGTTAATTTGTAAGTTATCTTCCACCTCACTGATAGGATTTCCTGAACCTTCTTCAGGTTGAATTCTTTATTCTCTCTCTCCCTCTGTTTATGTTAGTTTATGGCAAACTTTTGTTTTCTGAGCTTAATTGTTCCAAATATAGATCATATTATAGCTGATCAAACCTCCTAATAATTTGCTTTCAAGTAAATTTTTATAGCTTATAATATGCATATATGTGCCACTTTCCTTAGGTTTTTGTTCATCTCAATAGTAGGAATACCAAAGTGTTAAGTGAATAGCACATAACTGAAATACCAAGCCAACATGAATATTTTAGCAGTGGTTAATGGTTCCTAAAAAATAGATCCCTTCCTTTGGTTGCATTGTCTTGCTCAGATTGCAGAGCTGCAACTATAAAATTGATGGTTTGAGCACTGAAACTTCAAGTTCCTGTGACATGCATCTTGAAGGGTCCTTGACAGCTCAGGGAATGGCCAAGTTCTGAGAGCTTATCGCATGATCAGAGTCAGCATTCTATAGCAGCTGCTAGATTCAGCTTCTTTTGGCAGGAAAATGAACCACCAAGTATCATCTTCTGGATATGTCCCTGGAAATCATCTCTATATTAATCAGACACCCAACAAACAGGTAATTATTAACCACCCATTTTTCCTCCTCGTGCCTGCATATGAGTGTGGAGGGGGAAGCCACGGAAGAGCACGTCAGGCTTTCTGTTGCTTGCAGCCTTGCCATCCTGTTGAGCTAAGACTTACATGCTGACACAGTCAGGGAATCATTAATGTAAAACGGTGTGGCACTTACTGTGTAGTCAGTAGGAATTCGGGGGGAAAATGATGACAACTGGTGACGTTAGCACAGGCTTTGTGGAGATCCTGGCATCTAAACTTTGTCTTGAAGGACGACTAGATTTTGACAGGCAGGAGGGAAGACAATAATTGGCATCGTATGTGGTGAGTTCAGCAACAGGAGCTGGTTGGCAAAGAGCGGAAGGCGTGGGGAGTAGGCCGAAAAATCCCCTGTGGAGAGCTGTGGGAAATAACTTCAGTTGGTCAGTGGAGTCCGAAGATGGGACCTTGGAACCCAAGCTGAGGAGCTCAGGCTTGATTAGGCAGACAAAAAAGGAGACACCAAAGATTATAAGTAGAGTGGTAGAATGATGGACGTTATGTGAAAAGAAGACCAGAGTGACAGATGGAACAGTGGCTGGAAACCAAGTATGCAGCATTAACCAGCAAGGTACTGCGTGTCGTAAATAACCAACATGCCACGCTACGCACTGACTATGTCCTTTGATTTCACAATGCTTTATTTATTATACTGCCACCCTCATTATCTAAAGCAGAACACTACAATTTCATATACCATCTGTGAGCCCCAAATGGTCATAATTAACAACCAGAAATGTTCTAAAAAGGTGATGTGCTAAAAATAGCTTATCATGCTTATCGGCAGGCTGCTTCTGTGAGTACCCTGACATTTGATGTAGAACGGCTACATCTTGCTATGCCTTCATGTGATTCTATTTCTTATACAGATGAAGAAACTATGAAAACATGCCTCTCTAATGAAACATCTTGATGTACAGTATTTTAACTAATGGTCAATGAGGGGCAAACAGGAGAAAGAAAATACTAAAAGTAAGTTTTCTTAAAATGTGATCTGGTTAGTGCAGTATATAGAACATTAGTAAATATCATCCAAAATGCTTTTTGAATATAAGAAGAATGTGAATCATTTGGGTGTATTTATGGAGAATGTATGGAGCTGCTTAATCATTTTATTGCCCAATAGTCTTCTCTTTCTTGATTCCTTAAGGAAAACCCACTAGAGAAAGCTTTCACGGTGTGCTTGCATGGTTTCCAGCAAAGCGGGGTGGTCTCAGCAAAGTTAGGATTGAGTTTGGAGTTAAATTTTAACCACTGAAAATGGCTGTGCTTATTATGCATACCTATGGCTGCCCAAACTGTTACAGCTAACTGAAAAAACAATGAACCAAAAATTGTATTGAATTTCAACAAATTGAAGATGCCATTGATTGTAAGATGCACCATTATTTTACACACTACTAAGAAAGATAATACACTACAAATTAAACCATGCACAGTGATTCTGTCTAACTTAATTTTTTAAATTTTATGCTTAAACATATTGATGAGCTCCTTTTGAGTTATTTAACAAGGTTTTAAAAATCATATGTCACCATTTCCTTTAAAAAGAAAAGTCTAAATGAAGTGAATTGGTTGAAATATTCTTAAAACTCTTCTTGTTCATGATCTGACTCTTCTGAATCACTTCTGACTCCGACCCAACAACACCTGTGTTTTTCTTTACAATATTATTATCTATGCCACCAGAGCCTTGAGGGTGCAGCATTTCTTAAAGGAATGCTTCACTGTTTTCTCTGGGATTTTCTTCTAATCCGACAAGTTTAATGCTAACAATGCTGTTTTTGTTAGAAGATGTAGGCAGACATTCCAGGCAATAACCAAGACTCTTGTTCTTTCTTCAAGTAGTCATTAAATAATTTTTTTAAATGAACATGTTGCAGACTGGCAGTTGTTCAGTCAGGCTACCAGGATGATAGGCAGTTTACTACACAATCAGAGAGTCTATTCTATGTCTAGACACACATCAAAAGTGTTGAGAACTAGTACAATTGATGGGTAACTCGGTGCTTTCTCTGGTGGAATTTATCTAGTCCTCCATTTTGTTCCCCTGTTATGCATCTTTTTTGAGGGTGACAGTCATATTTTTTTGAGGAAAATAGACCTTTGTGGTTGAAAGTTAAACATGAAGCCAACCTCTGGCCATTAGCAATTATTTATAGTATCACAGATAAGCTCCTTTTTGTAAACCCAACTCATGACTTTGATTTCTGCATTTTATAACATTGATAGTCTAATTTCAAGGCATATCAAAGGATGCTAGGAGGTTCATTAGAGTTTTCTATTTGGCTAAATTCAATTTCATGTTTTTCTCAAATCACCTGTACTGAAAGTTAAGTAGCTCCTGTTTCAAGTCAGAAGGGAGTTTTTGGAAAAAAAATGCCGCTCGCTGCCTTAATGATAGCCCTGCTTTATGCACCAATCTGTCACATCAGCCTCTCATTGCTTTGAAAATTCCTCCTTCTATTCTAATGGTTTTGGCAATTCTTCCTGCTTTCATTTGTGTGGTTTAGGTGTGATTGCCAATTTTATTCTGTGTATCTCAGTAAAAAAAAAAAAACAAAAAACCAACAACATAGATTCATCTATTTGTGAGTAAATTCCTTCCTTAATTTCTACAAAGCACTTAGTTGTTGTTTTTACAAGACAACACAGACTTGTGGTCATCCTTTCAATAAAAAATGTTTGATTTGCTAAAATCAGATTTATGTCCCATTGCTACTCTTATTCCTTTCTTTGTACACAGTAGCTTTTCATATCAATGCTGCATCACAGTGTGTAATCTTTTTGAATACATTTTTAACAGAGCAATTCAACTTAATGTGTAGGTACCAATGCACATCACTTAATTGAGGTGATGACAACACGAACAGCCCTAACCAAAGGTATGTAAGGCACAGCCACACCATGGCTAGCCATCAGCTATTGTAAGACGCAGTCAATGTCAGACTTATGTCAGACTGAGCCTGGGGAAACTTCCTGGGGAAAGTACAACTTAACCCATATCCACAATAGGCAGATTGGTGGGACCAAGGATAGGAACTGGGGAATGAGAGTGAGAGTCAGGCAGTAGAAGTCAGACTGTAGGAGCGATGGTAAAATCCCTGTGCCAAGCACCTCGGTAAGTTCTGGAAGAGTCCCACCAGACTTGGGCTTAGCGATGAGGCATATGAACCAGTGGAGAGGACCCAACACCCACGCTGTGTGGGCCCTTCCGCCTGACCTGGTTATAACATAGAAGAAAGGAGGATTCTCCTCATTTTGTGCGAGCTGGTGTGGGAACAAAGGCGGCGAGCAGATATGACCACGGTGGGCAGACAACTACAGAGAAGAGTGCTGGTTAGCGAGAGGACTTGGCTCAGGACAAAAGAAATTACTGGCAGCCTGGACTAGTTGAAGGAAGCGGGTACCTCTTGGGGACTCTCCAAACAAATATTTATTGAGTGTTTTTTGTACATGATGTGTTGTGCTTTTTAAAGTACCAAAATGCATGAGCCTAACAAAGCTATAAATACCATGTGACCTTCTACAGAGCCACAGAATGGAGATGCTGGGAAGAGTTGGACCACTTCTTTCAGTAGTCAATCTCTGCAAATCTGCAAAGGGAAAGAATAGAAATGGGTTTCTCTCTTCTTGTCTTTTCTCCTCATAATTGCAACTGAATTTGCAACTGAATCCTGAAATTGGATGCTGCCCCTTTGCATAAAGGAGTTGTCCACAAGTGTGTGAAGAAACAGCAAAGCTTCAGACCTAACATCTCTCTCCCACTGATGTGTTGCTGGTGCTTGGAATTTTGCTATTACAGATTCCTTCCTACTTCCTTTTACTTCTTTATAAACAAATGACCCTGAGAGAGTTTAATACACACCGCTGGAGTCCAATCATTTGCACCATAATGTGAATTACTTTCACAGAAGAGTGCCCTCTGGGATGGAGGAGTTGACAGATATGAGTGCACAAAGTCCCTTAAGGTACAGGAGTGAAAGGTCACAGGGATGAGAAGGACTGAGAAGAATGAAGATAAACTTAGTTTTAAACTTTCTGTAACCAAGAGACTCCAAAATGCAGTGAGACTCCAAAATGCAGTGACTTAAGGAATAGAGAGTTTTATTTACTTTTTTTCACTTGTTAATCCAAGGTGAATGTCCAGGTTTATGGGAGGTTTGGTTCTAAGGAAACGTATCCCTCGAAGAACTGGGTTTCTTTCATCATATAATTGCTTTTGTCACCATATCTGATGACCTGTTCATTTAAAAAAACAAGTCCAAGTGGAGTGCCAGACATCTAGAGTAGTGCTGTCCAATAGAATCTTATGCAATGATAGAAATGTTCTCCATCTGTGCTTATAAGGTAGCCATTAGCCCATGCAGCTATTTAGCCCTTGAAATATGGCTATTGTGATTAAAAAACTGAGTTTTAAATTTGTTTAATTTAAGTGTAAATAACTACATGTAGTTAATGGCACCTCATTGAATAGCACAGACTTTGACAAGAGGCAGGTATAGTCATGTACCACATCACAACCTTCCGGTCAACAACAGAGCACATATGGTGGTCCCTTAAGATGATGATACTGTGTTTTTACTGCACCTTTTCTATGTCTAGATACACAATTACTTACAGTATTCAGTACAGTAACATGCTGTACAGGTGTGTAACCTGAGAGCAATAAGCTCTACCATATAGCCAGGTGAGCTATACTGTGTAGGTACACTCTCTGATGTTTGCACAATGACAAAATCACCTAGCTACGCATTTCTCAGAATGCATCCCCGTCATTAAGTGATGCCTGATTGTATCTTGAAAAATTAAATACATTATTGTTAACTATAGTCACTGTACAGTGCAACAAAACATCGTAATTTATTCATCCTGTCTAACTTCAACTCTGCACTCGTTGACCAATCTCTTCTGACCTCTCCTTTCCTCTACTCTACCCAGCCTTCACTAAATTTTTCCTTATCTGTCTAATAAGATGTAATGGTTAGCTGAGTATCTACCTTCTCAAAGAACCTATCTGAACAACGTGCCATTGCTGCAAAGTTTCATTCACTCTGTAAAGTTTCTAGCTTCTCTTATACTCTCTAAACCAGAGCTATGTAGGCGAAACATGCAGAGATAACGAGGAAAGGATACAAATGAAGTGCGAGGTAATGCGTGCTCAGCAAATGCAAACACAATGAGAGCAGGAATGACAACACACATTTCTAAAAAGTAAACTTTAAATTTCAAAGAATCAGATAGCATGCAGAGGGTTATAATGTAATGATTAAAGCTACAACCTGCGAAGAAGTTATCATTTTAAACTTTTATGTAACAAACAACATAGCAGAAAAACACAGACAATAAAATCTCCTAGCACTTGACAAAATTCTAGGACAAGAACTGGATAAAATAATCAGGGCTGAGAATATAAAAATATACCTCAAAGTAAGAAGACAAAAAATACAAGAATATAGAATATTTTAAATTTCAAATAAAAATGTTATATATGTGTATTGTACAATAAGTTTAAACAACATGGATGTATAGAGTAAGGAAAGAAGACATTCCATCACACCCCCTAATTCCACAACCTTCCCAGAGATGACTTCTATTGTTTTCTGTGTATCCCTCCAGATCTTTTCCTTATGTATTAATAGATTTTGTTAATTTACAAAAATAGACTTCCTTGATATATACTAGAGACTTACTACTTTGTTTAGCTCTTCCTGCTGATAGATTATAAGATGCTTCTAAAAGTTAATTATAAACAATGCTTCAATACACATCTTTATACAAATGCCTTTGTGTGTGTGTAGGATATTTGTATGATAACCAAGGAAGTGTAATTTTGGGGTAAAAAATATGACACAAAGACAATGTCAAATTTGACAAGTAATCTCCATGAAGTATGAGCAATAAACCCATGGTGATGTGAGGAACTGAGACTTTTGGGCCGTATTTTTTATCTCAGCTCAACCCGGGTTACAATGACCTTCTTATTTTACTCTTGCAATTAATAACAGTCTTTCTAATGTTTCACCATGTAGTTCACTGAAGCCGTCTGGTTGTTACCCTTTATCAAATTAGTGGCTGTGATTAAAGAAAGTCAAATTCGTTTAAAAGTGTTATTGAGTGCATTTATCGTGTCTTATCCGGTATTTTCTCAATCAATTAGTATTAAGATATAATTCTTCCATCACGAAAGTGAAGTAAAATTTATTAAATGTTTTTTGTCATCTATCAAGATGATGTATGGATTTTTCTCTTTTAATCTGTTCCTTCAGATTTCCCAAATATTAAAGCATCCTGGAATAAACCCTACTTAGTCGTGACGTGATATTATTTAAGAGAAGGCTGGATTTAATTTATCAATGCACAAAGTACTGTATACTTGCACTACTTTTATAAATCATATTTGTCCACGATTCTCTTCCTTTTTTATGTTCTTGTTCAATTTGGATATCTGGGTTATGTTAGTCTTGCAAAATTGGTTGAAAAACGGCCATCTTTTTCTGTTCTCCAAAACAGTTTAAATATGACAGGAATTTGTGTTCCTTGAAGGAAGAGCCCCCCCATCCCCCATAATGTGGCTTCTTAACTTTTTCAGTTTTGTCTGTGTTTAAAGACCATTCAGTATTTCAGTTTCTTGTAAAATTGATTTTGGTAATTTGTGTTTTCTGGAAGAGGCTGTAAATTGTCTTAGAAGTGTCACCTTGACCTAGAGATTTTAATATGTCACTTTCTCATTCATCTCTAAAGAGGATGAAATGTTGTGTTTCATTGTCTCTTTAATCCGAGTCTTACTTAGAGTGTCTTGAACTTTCCATGGTGCGGTGGGGCTGGCTCTACAGGAACACCCTAACCTCAACCTTTTATTGAAAACTCTGTGATCAGTGGCCAGACACAGTGGCTCATGCCTGTAATCCCAGCACTTTGGTAGGCCGAGGGAAGAGGATTGCTTGAGCCCAGGAGTTCAAGACCAACCTGGGCAACTTTGTGAGACCTCATCTCTACAAAAAATAAAATTAGCTGGGTGTTTTGGCTCATGCCTATAGTCCCAGTGACTCGGGAGGCTGAGGTTTTCCTTTTCAGAAAACCTACCTATCTCCTTAGAGAAGCAGAGTTAATGAACACTGGTTTGCGGAGATCATAGTGAGATATAGATTGTTAGGTAAAATTAACCACCTAATGTATCTTACCACGTGAAAGAAACACATCTCCCTTGTTCCTCCCAAGTCATACTCAGTTCAGTCAATCATATCCTACTTGAGCCCAGGAGTTCAAGCCTGCAGTAAGCCATGATTGTGCCACTTCACTTTAGCCTAGGTGACAGAGTGAGACCTCAACTCTAAACAAACAAACAAACAAGATAAAAATAAAATAAATACATATGATCAGGGTACAGCCTCCAGTATTCATTCATACAATAGTTCCTGACTTTTCAAGTGCGGGAATCTCATTTCAACAATTAAACTATTACACACTTCTCAATATGGAGAAATTATATTTTAATATTTATTGATAGAGGAACTGTAAGATACTGCAAGTGGATTGAGTAGTATTTTAAAATAAATATGAGTTAACAGAATCACAATAGAATCTAATAATTCATTAGAAAAACAGTAACGTTATTTACGTGTAGGGGTACCATTTGGTCTGTCTGCCAAAAGTCTGATATTCATGTCTCGGGGACCACTTAACTATTGTTATTTAGTCCTAACTTTCAGGCCCACAGACTGAGAACTGCTGTTCTGACTCCAAGTCCACTATTAAGGTTGGTTACCTGCCTCTGCCACTTGCATGATTCCTTCTGCTTGGAATATTCTTATTGTTATCTGCTTATCTACATCTTGGGAGCCTTTCTGATCCATGATGCCTCCTCCTGGAGATTGTCGGACATTTTATATTTTTTTATTTAAAAAAATTATTTTTTAGATTAGAAAACATAGTTTATTTAGAAAGTAAATTAAATTAGGGAGAGAGCCGGGGGGATGGGGGTGGGAGGTGAGAAGAGATTCACCTCCCCAAGGGGAGTGGGTAGGTGCAAAGCTTAGGAAACACGGCTGAGGCCAAAGCTCAAAGAGCACATGGCCACACAAGAGTCTAGTAAGGAAATGGTGGCTGGCTGCTGGAGAGTGAGTCCTTTTTAGTGAACAAAAATCTCCCTTGTTCCTCGTTCCTCACAAAGATTACAGTTGTACTCGGTCATACCTGTTCTGCATATCATGCTGACATCATTAGCGCTTCAGTGATTTCATAGCCCCGTGTCCTGCGGACTAAAAATCACTCAGTGTTAGCTGCAATTAATTTTAGATTTTAAACAAGTTAAAGGATGCATTATTATGATGTAACAAGTAGAAGCTTCTTGTCTACCATCAGGCCCACCTCTTTCTAACTTCTTGATTTCTATCAGTATTATAATTAGATTAGTTTTACCTAAAGGTTTATAAAGCTTATTTTTGGCACTGTAACTTAATGAAATCTTTCATCTTTGTATTTAATTTGCTTCTAAATCAGAGGTCAGAAAACTGTAACCTACAGGCCAAAATTAGCCTGCTGTCTGCTTTTGTGTATCCTGTGAGCCGTGAATGGTTTTTACATTTTTAGATGATTAAAAAAAAAAAAGGAAGATGACTATTTTATGATGTGTGAAAGTGTATAAAAATCCAATTTTGGGTGTCCATAAATAAAGTTTGATTGAAACATAGTCACTCATTTATTTACATACTCTCTATGGTTGCTTTTGGGATACACTGGCAGAAATGAGTAATTGCAGTGGAGATATATTCCCTGCTAAAACTCAACATATTTACTCTCTGGCCCTTTACAGAAAACGTTTGCCAACCCTTGTTCTAAGCACTAAAAACCAACAAACATTGTTTACAATATTAGCATCTCTCATCTGAACTACTGAGGTAGCCGCTGTTAAATTAAGTTCAGCCCAAAGCTAGGGTTAAAGCTGGAGGTTTCTCTGTACCCCTTCACATAAAAACTGTAACCTAGCTGGATATGGAAACAGACTAATCTACTCTTTTGCCAATCACTGGGTTTTGGACAATCAAGGGTGGTTTCAAGTAAGGTAAATGCTGAGCTGCAACCAAACCGGTGTTTGTTGATGTCACTCACATTGTCTACCATCACTTTCCTTTGTCTGCTCATAAGTCTCTTCTATCCCTGCCCCCTCCACTGAAGTCTTTCTGAGCTTGCTCTGGTTTGGAAGGCTGCCTGATTGGCAAACTGTCCTTTGCTCAGTTAAACTCCGTTAAATGTAATTTGTCTTTGTTTTTTCTTTCTTGCTTTTATCACTTCCCAGCTGGTCTCTGTGCTTCTTTCCTTACTTCTATCCATTCTCCACATAGCAACCCGAGTGATCATGGTAAAACATCCCCGAGTCATTCATGTTGTTGCATGTAGGTTGAGTGCCCAAAGCTGACAGCTTTAGGTGATAAGTATCTCCACATTCTTAAGAGAGGTACTAGGTCATTTTTGCAGGTGGGACCTCCCACACAAGAGGCCCCAGCCTTGGTCTTACTGCTCTGGCCAGTCTTCTGACCTGCCCTACAGCAGGGAGTAAGGTGTCTGCCAGGCCTTGGAGACATTCTTCCTGAAAATTTTATTTGTCATTCTTCTTTCTTCATGACACAAAGATTGTCCAACGTACCATATTGTTTGTTGAAATAAAAATACTCTGTTTTAAAGATGATCTTCTTTTCAGAGTCCAATTGTGGTCAAGAAAACCCTGGGTAGCCGGGCTTGGTGGCTCAGCCTGTAATCCCAGTGCTTTGGGAGGCTGAGGTGAGTGGATTGCCTGAGCCCGCGGGTTTGAGACCCGCCTGGGCAACTTGGCGAGACCTCATCTCTACAATAAATCAAAAAATTAGCCGGGTGTGGTTGCGCTCGCCTGTAGTTCCAGCTACTTGGAAGGCTGAGGCGGAAGGATCGCCGGAGCACAG
>CAUYQG010277292.1:0-21149 GCA_963574415.1 Tarsius wallacei
TTGAGAAAACACATGAAAAACAGCTTTGATTTCCAGATTTTCTGTCCTGCTCCTCTGGTCTATGTGCTTATTCCTGTACCAATACCATGCCATGTTGGTTATTGTAGCCTTGTAATAAAGTTTAAAGTCTGGAAGTGTGATACCTCCAGATTTGTTCCTTTTGCAGAGGACTGCTTTGGCTATTTGTGCTTTTTTTTTGCTCCCATATGAAATTTGTAGTCTTTTTTAGGTCTGTGAAAAATGATGCTGGCAATTTGATAGGATTGATTGACGTTCTCATCACTCTCGAGCAGGCCTTGAACACTGGTCACACTAGCACAAGAGTGGAATTGGCAGATGCTGGACACTGCTAGGGGAGGGAATAAGGGGGACATGTGGCAATATACTGGGTACCTAGTCCACTATCAGGAGGAGAGTGGGCCGGCTAGCAGCTCAAACTTCACCTGCAAGCAACCTATTTAATGTAGCAAATCCCCAAATGTATCTCACAACTATAAAATTAAAAAAATAAAAATAAAAAACCAGCTTTGACTCTCTGAAGGGCTGTCACAAAAAACTGAAGTAGATTATTTTGTATAGCTACAAAAGATGGAACCAACTGAAAGGAGTGATTACAAGGAGACAGATTTGCGTTTAATATAAAGATGAACATTATAACTGAGTTGAGACAGGAGCTGCTTGGGCATCACTAGAGACGTAAGTAGAGACTGAGAAATCACTTGGTAGTTGTAAAAAGTTTCCAATATTGAATAAATGATTGAATTAGATCAAAGGTCAGCAAACTATAGCCAGTGGCCCTGATCTAGTTTGTCTGTATAAGTAAAGAATATTATTCTCTATGTCAACTTTCATGCTACAGCCAAAGACTTGTGTACCCGCCAAAGACTGCCTGCTTTAAAGCCGAAGATATTTTCTATATGGCCCTTTAAAGAAAAAAATCTGCCGACATCTGAATTACATAATTAAGATTTCTTCTAATTTCTCTATGCATGTTAGCTTCAGAGTGTAAGCTTTCTGAGCAGTGATTGACTTTATAAGCTTTGTCAGAACCATGAGTAGATATGAGGGTCCCAACTAAAAAATATTTTTTACTAGGATGATCCAAAAACTGTGTATTTTAGAATTTTAACCACCTATCATTTATCTTCTGCCTTTTACCTCCTCTGAAATGTAGTATTTGATGTGCACTGAAAAAACTTAATAAAATTACATTCAAATTAATTCCATTGAGTTGGGATACTTTAAAATAATTAGGCATACCTTAGAGTGCTGTAAAACCAAGGCTGTGAATTAACAGCTTAATCATCATCATATGTTTTAATTCTCTAAAGCATTTTAACGAGGTGCAGTGGCTCAAGCCTGCAATCCCAGCATTTTGGGAGGCCGAGGCAAGAGAATTGCCTGAGCCCACGGGTTCAAGATCAGCCTGGGCAACATAGTGAGACCTTGTCTCTATAATAAAAAAAAAAAATTAGCCAGGCGTGATAGCGCATGCCTATAGTTCTGGCTACTTGGAAGGCTGAGGCAGAAGGAACGCTAGAGCCCAGCAGGTCAACACTAGGGTGGCTGTGAGCGTGCCACTGCACTCCAGCCTGGGTGTCGGAGTGAGACTTCAACTCAAAAAAAAAAAAGTAAGACTCTGACTCAAAAAAACAAAAACAAAATTTTAACATTTACAGAGACTGCAGCAAATGGGATTTTAATAAAGAAAAAAGATGGCATCAGAATGTCTTTCCTTTTCAGAATAGTATGAACAAACTGGATTTACAAGCTCAGATTTTTTTCTATTGTTTGGTTCACTCCCTAACTTAGGCTAAGTCATTTTTCTTTGCCCTACTGTAAAATGACAAAGTCAGATGCTAAAAATCTGACAGTTTCCATCCTCCCTCCTACTCACAGCTCCCTGACCTAGAGGGATAATGCAAGAGAAACATTCATCAAGTCTCTGTGGGTCCCTTGGGGAGACCTGGGAAATCAGAGTAATTTTACCAATTGGATTTTCCTTTTAGTTTATCATGATTTATAAAAAGGTGGGAAAAGGAGTACTTTTTAAAATTAAGAGTGAACTTTAACATATTAAGTAATAAATTCATACCAGATGATATAAGGCAGAACTGTCCAAGAGAACTGGGACGCTATCAAATAAGGTAGCTACTAGCTGGGCACAATGGCAAGCATCTGCAGTCCCAGCTACTTGAAAGGCTGAGGTGGGAAGATCACTTGTGCCCAGGCATTTGGGTCAAGCCTGGGCAATATAGCGAGACATTGTCTCTTAAAAAAAAGCAAAAGGTGCTACTAGTCACAAGTAACTGAAATGTGGCCAATAAAACTGAGAAAAATTTTATTTAAATAGCCACATGTAGTTGGTGGCTGTTTTGAATAGCACAGACATAAGGGATATTTTTACAGCCAATTATTTTCTTTTAAGGATTATATTAGTTCATTCATTTAGTATCTTTTTTTTGAGTTGGAGTATCACTCTGTTGCCCAGACTGGAGTGCAGTGGCCACTCCCGGCCACTGCAGCCTCGACCCACTGGACTCCGGCAATCCTTCCGCTTCAGCCTTCCGAGTAGCTGGAATTACAGGCTCATGCTACCATGCCTGGCTGATTTTTTGATTTATTGTAGAGGTGAGGTCTCACCAAATTGCCCAGGTGGGTCGCAAACCCGCGGGTCATTTAGTATCTTAAAATAAACAAAACATCCTCTAGAAATGAAGGGGAGTCCTGGTGGGTGATGGTGTGGGGAGAAACATAATACTTTAAAAACTAGAATGAAATAAATATTTGTTACTAGGAAGTAAGATATGTAGTTATTTTGTTAATTATTTAAAAATTTTCTGGTTTGGGGGCTTTGAATGTTTTACTCTTTTCTGGTGTTTGGTTTAGCTATAATGAATTGGGATTATTTTAACAAATATATAATAATATTTAGTTCTAAACTAGGCCTATTTCATTCATTTATTAAGATTTTAAGAAAATTTAATTTAATTTTTTTAGAGATGGGGTCTTGCTATGTTGCCCAGGTTGGTCTTAAATGCCTGCCCTCAAGTGATCCTCCCACCTCGGCCTCCCAAAGTGTTGGGATTACAGGTGTGAGCCATCACATATTCATTGATCTTATTTTGGTCCTCAATTTGCTTCCTTAGTTCTGTAATTTTTCTTTTGTGTTTTGTCATCTCATCTACTGAACATCCATGTTGCCCAATTCTTGTGTTCATTATGTATTCTCTTTAGCCCAAATACTTACATGTACATTTGTTCTTCTCTCCTTGAATTACATTGTCTTTCAGATGGAGTTTATTTTTCTTGGGTATGAATCTTTATTCTTTTTCTATAGTAATGTGTCAGTGCAACTGCCACGTATTTCTTTTCATTTTGTCACAATTAACTTGGGCAGCTCTCCCACAGGACAGGTGAATTCTCCTTGACATACTTCCACCTGTTACACTCTGCACTAAAGTTTCAGGGCTTGAGTACTATGCCTGGAACCGGGTTGGGGTGCGGGGGGAGACCCTCCCCTGGAGCTCTATGTAGCTTTGCTGGGTTCCTTGCTCTTCTGAGATTTTGTCAAGTCTGGTACAAAGGTACATTCCACTGAGGAATGGATCTAATCACATGGATCTCTAACTCTGGTTTAGCTTGAAGTCCTGAAAATGGTGAGCCCTAGCAAGTCTTCTGCTGAAATCCTGACATATTGTGAGATGGTAGGTGGGTGTGTTGTCTGATATTGTCCAAGGTACTTTTTCATTTTGTTTGATTTTTTCCAGATTGGGAGGTATTTGATAAAAAGCTCAGGATTTGGTAAATTCACCTTCATTCTCTAAATGGCTTCTGAAAGGTGGGAATGGCACCAGAGTTGTCTTTCTTTTCTTTTGAAGTTATGGGATGACGTTTCACATAATCATTTGTGGGTGGTAGCTGCTCATGATGTTTTGTTTGTTATTTCATCAAAAACTGGGTTCTATGATCCAATTTCATTTCACACCTTTACCTGATAATCTCAGGCTATGCTTTTAAATAAAAGTCTTACATGAATATCAACAATAAATATTAAAACTTTGGTAGAAGCAATTAGAGACCAAGAGAGACAGAGAGGGCTACAATGTTAAAATTGTCAAGTCAATCATATAAAATGAGCCAATGTTTGTAACAAAATGATCTGCTCTTCTATGGAACTATAACATTTATACAAGAATTTCACACCAAAACTTGATGTTTTAACTGATAGGTAAATTTCCTCTTATTTTACTTTGGATCCTCTGTATTCTTCATTGAATGTCATTTAGGCTATATTCTTATACTCACAGGCCAAGGCTGTAGATCACTTAGTCCCTTTTCTAATTTCTCAATATCTGGAAATTTTGTGGCTCCATCAGCATCTGCCATAAGGATCTTTTCTCCTCGAGAGCAGAATACACCCTGTATTTTAAAATGCCAAAAAAGAGAAAATTTTATAAAATTAAGGTTAAATTCAATGACATTTCAGTTTGCTCTACTTTATTTAAAATACCTAGGAGTGAAATATGAAGTATGAGATAGCAGAAGGATGCCAAAGTTCACTTTTTACATATTAATAAGATCTTCCCAAATCTATCTATCACCCACCTTCATTATTTTAAAAACTTTGTGAGGTCATACTACCACCACCTTGGAAAATACCAAGATAATAGGTTTGGACAAATGAAAGATGCCCTACATAGCTAAGAATAAAAAAGCAAAATACCAGTTGTGTGCAATGGCTCATGTCTGTAATCCCAGCACTTTTGGGAGGTGGAAGCGAGAGAACTGCCTGAGTCCATGGGTTCGAGACCAGCCTGGGCAACATGGTGAGACCTCATCTCTACAATAAATCAAAAAAATTAGCTGGGTGTGGCGACACATGCCTGTTGTTCGAGCTACTTGGAAGGCTGATGTGGAAGGATCGCCTGAGCCCAGCAGGTCGAGGCTGGAGGGGCGGGGCACCCACTCCAGCCTGGGCAACAGCGTGAGACTCTGACTCAAAAAAAAAAAAAGAGCAAAATATCTATCATACATGTCATATATATGCATTGTATATGTGTCATGATGCTTAAAAGGGATAAGGGGCCACTTTGAACCACATATAAAGGACATGTTTACAGGCAGATTGAACAATCTAATACAATAGATTTGCTGTAAAGTGTATCATAAAATTATGTATCTTTCGTATTCTTTATTATAGGCGCTAAAGTTTATTAATTGCTGGATAAATAAGAAATGCCACTAAATAAGGAATCATGAATAAACCCAAATAATACTTTATGTATTTTGAGACATCTGACACTTAGCAAAATTATGCCACTCAATGTTGAATTGATTGGTCATTTGTGCAAATTATGGCTCTATGACTATATTTCACACAGAAATAAACTGCACATCAACTCTTAATTTCTATAGTATATCTAAATGAATCTCTTCTTTCTTTTTTTTTTTAAGTTTTAAAACAAGGTTTATTAGAAAAAGAAAGGGGAAAAGAAACGAAGACGTGCCAGAATTGGCATGGGCAAAAGAAACCACCAAATTTCTTATTTCTTAAGTGCAAATATATAAATTGCTTTGATAAACTTAACGAAGTATGACTAATAGACAAGATATATGCAATTGTAGACTGAAATTAGATCCTTTATTCTATGGTATAATAAGACCACTAACTAGGATCTGAGATGTCTTATCATAAACATTAGAATATGTGTTAAAAAAAAAAAAGCAGAAATAAAAATGTTATTATCCTATTTAACATCTGAACAATATATATCAAGTTTTAGAAAATAGAAAACAGCACAAGGTACAAAAACGGGAACTATTAATTTAAAATGGAGAAAAAATACTCCAGAAATGACTGATTATTTCAGTGATACATAATGAGGATGAAAAATAACCGTAAGTTATTATTTAGCATTAATAGAAGACTGTCTTTGGCCCTCAATCCTAAGTCTACTCTTCCATTAGCCCATCTATGGCCTTCACTCCACTGCCAGATTTCTTAGCTCCCACTTGTGTTCACAAGCACACTTTATGCCCTCTGGCTATTTCTCGTGTGCCTCATTTACTCAAGAACTTCCCGGTTCTCCTTTCTCTCTATAACCTCTTCCTTGCCAGTTTAATGGCTTCTACAGTTATCCGAGTGGATGTGGATGACTCACTCATACACTCTCTTCTAAGCTACCTGGACAGCAGTATTCGCTACCTCAAATTTAATATAGTTAAAACTCAACATATTGCCTCTTTCACTAGCTCCTCTCCAGTGTCTCATTCTTTCTATTAATGGCATCATCACCTTCCCAGTTACCTAAGACCACTGGTATTTTTTGGTCTTCTGATGAGCAGATCTAATTTCATCTCATTTTAATAGCTCCCATATTTGTCCTCTTCTTCTCTTGTGTCATTATCATAACCCAAATAAATACTTATTATATTTTGCCCCATACCGCCACACTTGTTGCTGGCTGATTAATGTTTCTTAAGTGTCACTCTGTCAGTGGTAAAGTAAAAAAACCCTAGTCTACAGTTCAGAACTGAACCCACCCACCCTTCCAGCCTTTTCTCCATCAAGCCACACGTACCATGATGGGTCCTTTATCGGCGCATGTTCCTTCACATGCCTTTGGTCATGTTTCTCCTCTGCTAAGTTCCCTGTCTCCACCAAATCCTAATCGTCTTTGAAGACCATTCAGAATTTACCTCCTCTGGGAAGTCTTTTCTGCCTCTCCCAGATGAAGAGTGATGCCAATATTTTTGCATATACTTCTACTGTAGAATTTATAACACTGTATGGCAATGGTCTATTTCCCTGCAAAATTGTGATATCCTTAAGAACAGAATGGATGTCTTTCATCTCTTTACCTCTAATAAAGTAAAATACTGGCTGAATAAATTAAAAAATGCATAGATTTAAAGTCCACCATGATACTGCATCAATGCTTTCTCTTTCACATTTCCTGTGAGCCAGAGTGAAAAACCATTTCTAGTGCACATCCCAAATGTCCCCACTGTTGTATTTTCTGAATGGCATATCCTTTTCTCAAATCTTTCTCTACAGAGTTTTCAGAGAAGTTAAGAGCATGGATGTCAAGAAATTAACCTAATCCAAATGTTGACTCTACCTCTTAACATCTGCGACCTTGAGTAAGTTACCTTACCCATCCATTCCTCACTTTCTTCATTTATGTTATTTCATGAGACACTGTGAGGAGGACCACATATGATAATTATGTTGAAGTGGACCACCTACTCTCCAGCTCAAAATAAACAGTCAGTTCATAGAAGTCAGTGTTCACCATCACTGGAACCCTAGCTTCAATGACATCTTTTTGAAGTCTGTCATTTTCCTCATGTGGGTGAGGATGCTAGTTGCCTACTCAAGACTTATTCTTTCTTTCTTCCTTATAAATGAAACCCTGATTTGGGTGGGAATAAAAATGTTAGAAAAATAGTTCTTTTCTTTCCTTGGAAATAGGGGTAGCACTATGACCTCTATGACACTGTTCTGGCCCAAATGAAAGATACCAGGTGGAACTTCTGGGAAAGCCCCATAGAAGGGGGAAACCAGTATGTATTCTTTGCCCTCTACCCTTCCCCTTCCTGTTTGGATGTGAATGCAATGGCTGGCGCTCCAGGAGTCACCTGTGCACATGAGGAAGAGGGAGTAAAAAGGACTCCAGATTTCTGATGACACCATGGAGTTGTTAAATAAGTCCTGGATTGCCTACTTCTGGACTTCTTTTTATAGAGAAAAAATAAATAATAAACCTCTAAGTCATTTACATCACTATTACTTGGGTTTCCTTTCACATATCTTGATTTTTTTGAACTTTATTTCCACATCTCTTGATTCCTACTTGATATGCCTCAGGTAAAAGTAACCTATTCTTTTTTGAAATGTCTCTTGTAAGTGCAATCATCTTCTTTTTCACTTATGCAAATGCCTCTCTTTTTTGCTAGTCTGCACATTTCACCAGGATAGACCCAAGTCAGATTCACCTTAGTTCACGCTACCATATGTAACACAATGCCTCCAAATAGGTAAAACTTAATACAAAAAAGCATTTTTTAAACTGCAAAATCACATTATCTTATTATCTGGTGATGATATCAAAGATGCACAGACGTAGATAAGAATATTTTAAACCTTAAGATAAACATAAAATATATTTTTCTTAATCACCCAGTTTGTTACAAATATGCATATTTTTAGATCTGATTAAAAATGTAGGAAGTTAATATTAAAAATATGTTGTAACTAACTTGAAAACTGGTGTTCAACGAGCCAGTGAATATACATGTACAAGTCTGCAAAAGAGGTTATTTAAAATACCTTTACAGCTTAGATAGAAATGTTGAAAATATGTATTACCATCCTAATAGCTCCACCTTTCCCACGATTCTTCACCAGCGTTATCACTCGTACTTTGTCACTTCCGTATCTCTGGCAATATTTAAAAGCTACCTGTCAAATTACATAAAATAATAAAATTAATTGTATTCTAAGAGTTATATAATATAAACTGGGTTTCTCCCCTAACTGTTCTTTTTTAGTTTCATCAGTAACTCCTTTTGCTTGGCTTGCTCCTAGAATGCTGATAATCCTGTTCAAACACTGCTATTGTAGTTTACCCCTTCTTGTGACTGGATCATATCCACTGTACATTTTGGTGGCCCAGAGGAGTTGTGAAATTCCTGGTGCTAAGATATGACACTAACCTACTAGGCTGAAGTCACAGTTCAGTTTCCTGAAGAGAAACCACCAGAATAGGCAGTGACCTTCTCTCCTTTCCTTAACTCCTCTACCTAAGCTACTGAGTTGCTAGAAAAAAACAAAAGCCATGTGCTGACTGACCAGTACAAACTTGTGACCAGGCCCTCAACGCTGGTTAGTGACTTGTTTACTTGTTCTGGTCAGCTATGTGTCTTATCCTGAGAGGCTATTTGTGTCCTGGACCACCTCCCCCAAATTCCTCTCTCTCAGCAGGTATCTATGCCATAACTTGTCCTTCTCTGGACCTTCAATCTCTTCCTCTCCACTAGCTCTACAGTCTTAGACTTGCTCAAGCCACCAGCATCATAAAAGCTTCTCTTTGCTTCACTATTATCTTAAGTGACTGCCATTACTCTATTTATAATCAAGTAAGATTGGGCATGCTCAGGGTGCTTTATAATCAAAGTCATGAAATGTTGATGAGCCAAATTTGCAATCTACATTTCTTCATCATGCATATACTCCTCAAATCCACTGTAGTATATGGTTCATGTCCTTTTCTTTTCTACATCATCTTTCCATGTAATCTTACGCCGTCAAAGGCACCCTCTCCTTTTGACAATCATTTCCAAAGGTAACTGTAAAGTTATTCTCATCTGGCCTTTGCCCTTCTCCCCTGACTGTTCCTTTTTTGTTTCACCACTAACTTCTTTTGCTTCGTTTGCTCCTAGAATGTTGATAATCCCCACAAAGAATAAACCTATGCTGGACAACCACACAGCTAATGGACAATCCTTGGCCACCTTCTCTTCTCAATATGTAAGCTCAGTGGGAGCTACTACATGGGTTTAATTACCACTTATGTTTATGAATCTCTTATGTCTATCGATAGCCCAGGCTTCTCTACTGCGTCACCTAGTCACATGTCCAGAATTTCATTTATCTCTTCCTCTCACTCCTGCTCAGTCTATATTCTTCACTGCTGCAAATGGCATCACCATCTACCGAGCTGCTCAAGTGAAAAGCCTGGGAATAATCTTCCATTTCTATCACCCATCACAACTCTGGCTGCTATAACTCATTAAATGGAAATGGAAACTCATTACATGGAAATTAAAACTGATTTCCAAAATGCTTCTCAACTTCATGCCACCCTCACATCTCCCTGACCATGGACATTTGTTCATGTTAGCCCTGTTCAAACATCCTCAATGACGATTCATTGCTTCTGTGAGTTCCTTATCACAGGACAGACCTTTGTGATCTGGCCCTCACCTAACCTTTTCAGCCAGCTTCTGATATTGATGTACCTTATATATCAGCAGTGTTTGTGATTTCCAGAACATACCATGTTCTCACACTTCTATGCCTTTTCTCAGAACACTGTCTTCCAGTACCCTCACCTGTCAGGCCAGCTTCAGACTTGGCTCAAACACCATTTCTTTTTCCTAGTTTCTATGCCCATCCTCACCTTTCCCCAGGAAAAAGTATAATTCTAATATTAATAGTAATATTCCTCTTAAAACATCCTCCCATTCAACTGTTACTTTACTCAACACACAATGCTACTACAGACCTTCTCAACTTAAAGGCAAAGATTATTATTTCCAGTGGCCGACACAGCATCTGGAATTGGTCAGGCTCAACAAGCAAATACAGTAGAGTGTGGTCCTCTATATACACTCCTACTGTAGCCCCATGACAGGTACTGTTAGTTAGTTCCCTACCCAACAATGCCTCCTTGTTCCTTGCTGTTAGGGCCCCAATCCTGCAGTGACAAACGTGTAGCCCTACGGGATGAATAATGATTGGTTTAACTCCTCTTTGCTGAGTACTTTGCCAGCTTCCCTTGCAGATCTGGGTGGCCATGTCACCAAGTTCTGGCTCATGAATTCTAGGGGCAGAGAGGAGTGGGGACTTCTGGAAAATATTTTTTTAAAGTTTTTGCCAGGCAGAGTGGCTCATGACTGTAACCCCACCACTTTGGGAGCAGAGGCAAGAGGGTTGCCTGAGCCCAGAAATTTGAGACTAACCTGGGCAAACTGGCGAGATTTTGTCTCTACAGTGGATCAAAAAAAAAAAAAAAAAAAATTAGCTGGGTGTGGTGGTGCCACACCTGTAGTCTCAGTTGCTTGGAAGGCTGAGGTAGCCTGAGCATGCCACTGCACTCCAGCCTAGGGGACTCCAACTCAAAAAAAAAAAAAAAAAATGTTTTTTCCTTTTCATTAATTTTTTTCCAAGACAGGGTCTCACTATGTTGCCCAGGTTGGAGTACAGTGGACATTCACAGGTGTGATCCCACTACTAATCAGTATGGGAGTTTTGATCTGCTCTGCTTCCAACCTGGGCTGTTTCATTCCTCCTTAGGCAACTTGATAATCCCCCATACCCAGGAGGTCACCATATTGATGCTGAACTTAGTGAGGACACCCAATCAGCACAGTGCACTATAGCCCAGAACTCCTGGGCTCAAGCAATCTTCCCACCTCAGCCTCCCAAGGAGCTGGGACTACAGGCATGCACCACTGTGCCTGGCTAAAGATTTTTATGCCTAGTTAAAAAGGAGAAGCTGGGTGTGGTGGCAAACACCTGTAGCCTACCAACCACTTGGGAGGCTGAGGTGGAAGGATCGCTTAAATCCAGGAATTTGAGTCCAGTCTGGGCAACAATCTGAGCAAGATTGAGAGTGGGAGATACTGAATGAGATAGAAGACAGGAAGCATAAGTAGCAGAGAACTTTGATCATCCAGGTGAGAATACAGCAGACCAGAATGAAACCATGGAAGTGATACTTTAAAGGACAACAGAGGCCAGACCTAGGAGGTTAGAAATAGAACTCAGAGGCTGGGCGCAGTGGCTCAAGTCTGTAATACCAGCACTTTGGGAGGCCAAGGCAAGAGGATTGCCTGAGCCCACGGGTTCAAGATCAGCCTGGGCAACTTGGCGAGACCTCATCTCTACAATAAATCTAAAAATTAGCTGGGTGTGGTGGTGCGTGCCTGTAGTTCCAGCTACTTGAGAGGCTGAGGTGAAAGGATTGCCTGAGCCCAGCAGGTCAAGGCTGCATGGCCATGAGTGTGCCACTGCACTCCAGCCTGGGTGACAGAGTGAGATTCCAACTCAAAACAAAAACAAAAACAAAAAACAAAGAATATTTGCTCTGTAGATATTTACTCTGGACGGCACAAAGCTTGATATTCATTATAAAACTCTACAACCACAAAGACAAAGTCACTGTGTAAGTAGCTGAGTGAACCAAAAAAACGTTACTGGTTAGGATGAAAGGCTCCCTTTAGAGAGTGTGATTCCAGCTTTGAAGAATGTAAATATGGTTGAAGCCACACCTGTTTGGAACAGACACACACTGAAGCCTTATGGCATTCCCTTAAGTACACCGCAGCAGCTGTCACTCGTCCCCCATTTGTGAATTTAGTTTATACTGAGTGCTGATTTACTTTTCTGATGTTATTTAAGGGTATATAAATCCACTGTACAACTGCAATCTTCTCTTGTGCATGCCTTAGTCTAAAACTCCTCAAGAATAAGAACTCTCTCAAATTTTCCTCATACCCTCAGGGTGGGAGACACTAACAGGCAAAATAAACACTCAACTTAGAGGAAACTGGTATCTTTATTTCTAAAAGCTTCTACTAAATATGATTTCAGGTTTCCAGTTTCTTCCAACCTTGGGAACAGTAGGGCCTCTCCTCACTTGTCCTGCTGAAGAGATGGCATCTCTGATCCTTCCAGGAGAGCAGCCAGTCATGCACAGGCCAATGCGGCCAAAAAAGTGCTCCTTAGGAGAAGCTGCTTTTCCTCAGCTGAGTCGAGGCTGCTTCTGTAATCTCAGTCGCAAGTGCATGAGGCAGGCTTTCTATGCCACTCCCAGTGACAGATATGAAGGGAGTTTACATTTCGCATGACTGCTTTAGAAATTAAAAGGCAAGGTAGAACATGAAGAAAGGATCTATGTTTATGAAAAAAGGAAGCATAAACTGGTGGGCAAAGAGGGTTTCCCGAGAGGTTGTGTGAATCGTGGTTAGGCACGTTCTCTACCCATCTGGTGATCCTGAAAGCTTCCCTGGTGTTATGCAGCAGTGGGACAGAGGGGATATTTTCTTTCTGTCCATAAATGAGGTCTCTCTGTTTTTCTATTGCCCACACTATAACAACGGAGAGTATCAGGCAATGCTTTAGGGTCACTAGTGAATGGAAGTGAGATTTTGCTTGTGCTGAATCATTCTATATTTTCTATCTATTGGCAATTCTAAAAGCGGGCATAATTACCTTTGAAGTCTGGTCTTTGCTGCCATCATCAACAACTATCACCTCATAAGTGAATGTAGGATCTTGTTTCTACAAGAAGTAAAAGTAAAATAACACAATTTGGCATAACTGCCATCAAGAATTCTAATAATGTTGTAAGAAGTTTAAAAAATAATTGTTTTAGCGTTGATATATATATATTCATTAGTGCACAAAATATGTGAAATAAAAAGGCTAAGAACAAAAAAAGGGAGACATGAACTTCACAGCAACAATTATGGACTTAGAGATTATAATACTGAGTGATCTATCACAGAAACAAAGAAGTGAGTACCATATGTTCTCACTCATAAGCGGACCTTGAACAATTATCGTAATACTGTAATAAAAGGATTGGCAGTAGTGGGAATCTTCTGGGAGGGGAGCACATCTCATCAACAAGGGCACCTGCATAATGAACATACAGTAGGAGCAGAGGGTGAATACTAAATAAATCCCTCCATGTCTTTCGGCCCTCCCCTGCCACCCAGCACCACGCTGGTGGAAGAAGGCAGGTCCCTGTGGTGCCATGGCACTTGAGGCTACAAGTGTGTGAGAAAAAAGCTTGTAAGCTTTGAAGTCAGAGAGAGCAGATGCCAACCTGGCTGCAGCACTTCGTAGCCTAGTGACCTTGGGCACCTTAACTTTCTTGACCCATTTTTAATTAAAAACAAAAATCAGAATAACCTAGTCCATGTAGCTGGTTTGAAGGTTACATGTAATAGAAGAGGTGGAAGCCTCACATATAATTAAGGTTCAATTCCCTTCATCTTTTCTTTAAATTTAATTTTTGGAGTAGGTAATATGACTCCTACTCTTTCATTGAATCCTCTACCTTCCCTTTATAAAAAAAAAAACAAAAAACCCCAAAAAAAACCCCTAAAAGCAAAGTACACCAAAACAAGGATTTTTTTAAAAAAAAGAACCAGCTATAAAAACTCAGTTCTGAACCTCTCCAAGGAGATTGCGGTAGCAGCTGGTGTTACAAAAGACTGTTGTGTATTATTTTTCTTCTCTTTACGTAGGGAAAAGAGGAGGAAAATACATGAGAGGGGACTTGAGAGTCATAAAGAAATACAAAATAATTTCAACTTAAGTATAAGTCTTTTAAAAATATACCTCTTTCTTATAAGTCACAAAAGTAAAAACAGCATTGTCCCATCATACAAAGTATGCAGACATACAACCTCAAATTGTATGTCCAAGTGTCACACAATTTCAAATATGTATATATCAGGCAAGAGAGGATAGAAAGTGAGAAGCAGGGTAAAGAAAAAGCAATTTTAGATTTCCAGTGTGTCCTGGGGTTATCCGCCTATCTCTGAAGGAGTGGGCTAGTGCTGGGCTTGCTGGCTAGCAGCCAGCTGAGCAGCGGGGCGGCCCAGTGACCAGGGTGCTGCCAGTACTGCCTCTCCCAGTACTTTTTAGCTTGGGGTCCACAAGTTGGTGACTTGGTCTAGTTTTAATTGGAGACTTCATATTTAAAAAGAAAACATGATACCTGTCTCTTCTCTAGATAGCCCAGAGCTTCATCCATCATCACAGGCACTTAAAGAAAAAAATATATTAAAAATTGCTTTTGAAAATAATTTTCCAAGCCCAGCACACTCAGTTTACACTGAGGAAATTTCCTAATAATCTAGCTCCTCTGGGGCTTCCCCTCAATGGCCACTCCCCTCTGGAATATCTGCCTTCTGTTCATGCCTTGTTTATTCCCTCTCTGGGACACTTCAGTCCTGCTGCTCACAACTCTGCTCCCATTCATGACAGCAAATATGCATGCCCTTCTTTTCTGAACTACAATTACCAACTATGTGCTCACCACAGCCCACATCTATTCACGTTCTGTCAAAGACTGTCATGTCAAACTTTACATTTCCTTTTCTTCCCAAATTACCCAAAATCAAGCAAGGGCTTACACCGATGTTCTTCATTGTATGAAGGCACGACCACAGAAAGTTGTTTGGTAGGTGAGTCCCGTATGCTGGGTAAAGCTTCCTTCTGGCCTTTGGCATTTAAGAAGAACTTCTCTTCTTCATGTTGATGAAGTGGTGGCATTTTTGTAGCAGTTATAAATGCAACAATGGAAATCTAAAAGAAGATATGTAAGAAAGAAATTATGTTATGCTGATCTTTTTTATATTTACGTTAGAATATATCATCTACATGATTTTCTTTTGGTAGAATATTCACTGTTTTTAATCCATTTTGTCTCTTAACTAGTTTCCTACACTGATGACTATCCTTTTTGCTATTAGGAAGGTGCTAGTGCCTCAGGAGGCTCCTTTTCTTTTCCCACCTATCACTCCTCAAGCCTCTGTCATCTCGACCTAACAGGGAACAGTCATCACAGGAAATCCAATCTACCCTTAGATGCCCCAAAACCCTGATGCCCACCATGTGCACACACTCAGACACAACATGCAAAGAGGCCCATCCCCACTTGGAGCCTGTATGTGGCAGAGGACAAGTTCATAATTGCAATTGGAACATGTAGGGTGAGGGCGGATCTCTCATCCAGGACCACGCAGACCCAGGATATGGAGAAGAGAATATGTTCTTGATACCCAAATTTAAGTGCAGAATACAGCATTTTCTGGAGTAAAGTACCAAATTTACAGGCTCCCTTCCATATGTACTTGGAAGCTAAGCTTTTGAAATAACCATTCTTTGCAATATGGTTTCTGTTTGTATACTTTCTGCTTTCAAACCAATCTACACATTTTTGGAATGCTACTGATTTGTAATTGATTACCATTTATAATATTCTATTGGGTACATACTGAAATTGAATATGCTTCTGATTAGTATGAGCAGAGGCGCAGTAACCAGAGGTAGTGGATAAGAGTTCCTGCTCTGCACTCTAGTGTTCAGAGTGTGATTTCTAAATTCAGTTTCCCATTAAAAGCAACCAGTGCTCCTAAGAGAATGGTTAATTCAGATCTGGGGCAGGAAATACACAATGGTTGAATAGTACATCATACCAGAAAGTAAAGACACTACCAATGATTACAAGGGCTGTGCTGAAAGAACAAAGCAGTCAACCTGAAGAGCCCCCACTGACCTGTGTTGGGAAGTGGACCAAAACACATAAAAATATTTTAAATCATGAATTCACAATGATACTAAAAAAAAACAAAACCCTGCCTTTTACATAAGAAAGGTACTTCAGGGTAATTAAATAGCTGAGGATAAGCTTCTTTTAATTATAAAATTCTAGACAATAAATGAAGAAATGACACAATGAGAATATTCCACTTTGCAACCCACAGTGAAATAAAGCACTTAGGAAAGGACCATCAATGACTACTAAAACCATGAAGTTGATGACAAACTCTAACAGGTGGGTCTGGCTGGCATCACCTGAACCCATTATCTATCTTAACACCAGAGACAACTAGTCATTACATGCCTCTGATGTGATACAAGAGAAAGCAGTAAGCAGTTCACTCACAAACTTTTCATTAAAAAACCCAAAAACATGTTTTGATCAAGTCTTTAGATCCTAACTACCAGTTTATAGGAAATTCGAGATAGAGGAAGATGTTAAAAGACATCAAGCAGATGTCATCAGTGAAATCCAGAGCGTGAGAAATTCTATAGGACAAATGGCCACATTAATTAAAGACAAAGAAAAGGAGAAACTTAGTAGATTAAGGGATGACAGACATATAAATCAAGTACAACATACGGCCCTTGTCTGGATCCTGATTGGAACAAACCAAGACACATACATTAATACTAAGACATATATGAAAGAACTGAAGGCATATAAATTGACGGGACATTTGAAATAACAGAATAACTGAACTTAAAAAAAAAAGCAACTCTGATTTTCACCTTATTGTGGTTTCTGTTTTTAAAAGGGGTTCTTATCTGTTAGAAATAAATGCTGAGGATTTACAGATAAAATGTTATATACTGGGTTTGTTTTAAGATAATTCAGAAAGGAGGTGAGGTAGGATAAAGTATGAATAAAGAGCGGATATGTATGAAACAAGATAAGGTTTTTTGTGGATTTTTTTTCATTTTGTTTCACTTTAATGATTTCTGGCTCTGGCGTTTTAATAAAATCCTTGGCCAGGTGCCATGGCTCACACTTGTAATCCCAGCACTTTGGGAGGCTGAGGTGGGAGGACTCCTTGAGCCCAGGGGTTCGAGACCAGCCTAGGCAACATAGTGAGACCTCCTCACTAAAAAAAAAAAAAAGAAAAAAAAAAAAAAGAATGAGGTGGATGTGATAGTGTGTACCTCTAGTCCCAGCTACTTGGTAGGCTGAGGTGGAAGGATCACCTGTGCCCAGGAGGTCGAGGCTGCAGTGAACCATGACTGTGTCACCGCACTCCAGCCTGGGAGACAATGAGACTCCAACTCAAAAACAAACAAAAATCCAACACCTAAGCTCCAATAGTTGTGTGATATTTGAGTACACGAGTTCATTTCTCCGACCTGTTTCCTCAACCAGTAAAATGAGGCTAATGGTAACATTTATGTTACAGTGTTGTTTAGAAGATCAAATGAGATAATCCCTACCAAACTGAATACAATATCCAACATATAGTAGGTACTGTACTCAATAAATGGTAGCCCTCATGATCAAACAAGTGGGATCAAATAATGTCAGCACCATCTCATAATGCACACGTTTAAACCTGTGCAACAGATTCAACACAGGGCAGCTTCAATCTAGGACTGTGTCGGGCTCTGCCCCACCAAAAACCTGGCTTCCTCAAAAATTTGTAAACAGCAACAAAACCATCAGGATGCAATGCATCTTCTCCATCTAAACTGCTCCTAAGCTGCCAGTTTACACTGTCCCCCAACCCCCAAGATGGCAGAAGCGGCCTTGCTGGCAAGACTGTCCACGCGGCTAAATGTCAAGGAAGTTGAAATCCTCTCCACTTACTAAATAGATGGCAAGTTCAGCCCAATTATGTGGAAGAGAGTTCACTTGGCAACTCTCTTCCACAATTCTATCACTTCCGGATCAGCAGGTATTTACAATGCTTTTATGTTTCCAGAGCAGTGGCAAAGAACACCGAGTATAAATCATATTGTCCTGCTCGCTCGGAGGCAGCATATTTAGGGTGTTCAGTTCGGGGGCACAACGATCCCCAGACAAACGGTAACATGGAGAGGCCTGTCCTGTCTCTCTTGCTCACCCTGCGTCCCCAACGGGTCTTATCGATCCGATTTATTTCCATCTCTAACAGATGGCTGCGTCAACGCTCCATCACCACTTGCTGTTTGCTTAGCCACATCAGCAAGAGGGAGCGTCTAGAGAGCACCTGCTCTAGGGGCTCAAGGTCTCCCCGGGTGGCGTCAGCGCCTCAGCAGTCGCAGGCCCCGGAGGAAGGTCGAGGAGGACCCGGGCCCGGGGACCAGGAGCGAGCGAGGCGGAATGGAAGGCTGGGTGGGCGCGTCCCCACGTGACCAACTTACAAGCCTCGGAGCACACAGGGAGACAAGGTTCCAAGAGCAAAAGAAAGAAGAGACAAAAAAGGGGAGTGAAATTCCAGGAGAGGAAGTCCTGGGGTCAAGAGTTTGCGGGAAGATGGGTGAAAGGAGAAACGTTCAAGAGCGGCGGAGGGAAGTTGGGGAGCCGCAGTCTCCCGGAAAGCGGCGAGTCCCGGCTCGCGGCGGCTCCCATCCCGCGTCCTCACCAGTACAAGGGCCACGGCAACCAGCGCCGCGCCAAGCACCGCCAGCTGCAGCAGAAGCGGCGCCATCCTCCATGCCGGGGCCGCCCCGCGGCCCACCCTATCCCGCACCTACACACACGCGGAAGCGAGCCCGCGAGGTTCCGCCTCCCGCCGCCAGAGAGACCGCGCTGCCCGTGGGCCAACCGCCTCCCGCAGCGCCCCCGTGTGTCTGGGCGGAGAGCATGCAGTTCCCGAGTGTGTGCGAGGCGCCCAGTCGGTGGAGAGGTAGGTGCGGGGTTCCAAAGGGTTGCCAGATTTAGTAAGTAAAATACGGGAATATGAAGTCCAGATAAACAACTAAGAATTTTTAGCAGCCTTATCGAGCTATTCACGTACGGTGCAATTCACTCATTTAAAGATTTTTGATCTATTACATTAATTTTTAAATGACGGTAAAATAAAACAAAATGTGCCCTTTTAACTACTTGAAGTGCATAGTGCAGTGAGTGGCATTAATTACACTCACAATGCTGTGCAACCATCACCACTATCTCTGAAAGTTTCCCTGCTCCCCCCAACTTCTGGTAAGAACTAATAGTATACATTAGTTGGGGCATACTCATACTAAAAAAACTATCTTGTTTATCTGACATTCAAATGTAAACGGGTGTTCTGTATTTTACCTTGGCAACCCTACGTAGGAGTGAGGTGGAAGCCATGAACCACGACATAGTCTAAACACAACCTGATCCTTTGAAGTCAGCTCAGGGACCTGCCGAGTGTAACCTGGGTCGGAGGAGCGCACGGTCATCTCGTGGTTCTCAGGTGCTGGAAGAGGCAAGCCCAGGACCCAGGCTAAGACACAAGGCGGGGAAAAGACGCAGGGACATTGGAATAATGCTCCCACGCAATGCTTGACTTTTCGCTAAAATCTCTTTTTTTCTTAACTATTGGCGTTATTCTAACTACAGTACCAGCTTTTTTCCAAAGAGGGACAATTTGTCACCACTCCCATAGCAGATTCGTCAAAATAGGTATTTGGCAAGGAAACCTAGAAGGGCGCCTGGCTAGGGGAGGTGGATGCAAACGCGTGCCGGTGAGCACTCTCGTCGCATCCCCGCCTTAGGCGCTTTCTGCAGCTGGAGGGCCTGGGCGTGGTGTCGAAAGTGCCTCGGCGAAGCAGGTGCGAAGGGCGGGGGGAGGCGCGCAGGCGCAGACGTGCGAGCAGGAGGAGCGGCGCAGGCGCGCAGGCGGGAAGATGGCGGCTGGGTTCAAGTGAGTGTTAGCTGCTGCCGGGATGAAGTTGTGTACCGTGGCGCGTGGCGGCTCCCTTTAACCCTTAGCTGGTATTCTTTCACTTGGAGGCCGATCCGCCGGAATCCCACTTGCCGTGCCGAAGCAGGCGACGGGCGGTGGGGCCTGGGGATGGTCGTAGTGAAAGGAAAGGGGAGTCCTCCCCCCAGCGAAACTCGCGTGGCGAGTTCAGTACCCGCGCTGCGAGCGCCTGTGAGCTTGGCGCGTGGGGAACGTGCAGTTCCCGGAGACGCAGTTGTAATCTTTTAAAGATTATTGCGGCCGAAACACATGCCGTCGGGTCTTCTCTCCCTTTATTTATTTTAAAAGGGTAGTCCTTCGTCGCAAGGTTTTACTTAAAGCCAGTTTGGGTGCCTCTAGTGAAGCCTATGGACTTTCTGAGTAAAGTATTTAATGGATAAAATAAATAAGATTCCAAAGGAAACCCATTATGTTGAAGTAGTTATCTTTCTATGTACATAAACTCCAAATTCATGATATAATTACACACACACACACTGGTTTTAAAATTAACTTTTGTTGAACAAGATCTAGTGGCGAGTCTAGTAATTTCTGGAATTTCAAAACAGTGAGCCTAAACATACCTTCCACAACTATAAAGTGAAAATGAAATGGCCATGATTTTTGTGGTTGCTGCAGTTGCAGTACTGCTAATATTATAATTGTTTATTGCCTACTGTCATAATTGAAAAATATGCTGAGTTTCAGTTACAGTGAAAATAAAGATGTAACTTTTTTCATAATTACTACGTTAATCCTTGCTTCAGAGGCAGGATTATTTTTTTTGTTTTTTGTTTTTTTTTTTTTGAGTTGGAGTTTCAGTCGCCCAGACTGGAGTGCAGTGGCCGCTTTCGGCCACCGCAGCCTCGACCTGCTGGGCTCCGGCGATCCTTCCACCTCAGCCTTCCAAGTTGCTGGAACTACAGGCGCACGCTACCACGCCCAGCTAATTTTGTAATTTATTGTAGAGATGAGGTCTCGCTTGCCCAGGCGGGTCTCGAACCTGCGGGCTCAGGCAATCCACTCACCTCAGCCTCCCAAGGCGCGGGATTACAGACTGAGCCATCGAGCACAGCTCCCTTTGACTTTTTTAAAGTCAGATTAATTCAGGTATTAAAATAATCCTGCTGGGGCTGTGGCTCAGCCTGTAATCCCGCGCCTTGGGAGGCTGA
>CAUYQG010277296.1:0-13166 GCA_963574415.1 Tarsius wallacei
CTTATGGGAACCTTTATGGGAATCAGAATAGGTAATCAAAACCCCAGATCAAATAGGAGTTCTAAACCCCAGATGCCCATGCCACAAGAGATAAGATAGACAAGTGGGACCTCATCAAACTGAAAATCTTCTGCAAAGCAAAAGAAACCATCAAGAGAGTAGGGAGACAGCTCACAGCATGGGGAAAAATGTTTGCCAACCGTGTATTGGACAAAGGCCTAACATCCAGGATCTACGAGGAACTCAAACATGCCAAAAGGAAAAAAGCCAAACGACCCCATTAAAAAGTGAAAGCATCTTCTTTCCATTAAAGTGCACCACTGCCTGACACCTGAGGCCCTTTTATACACTGGTCCCTCTGCCGGCCTCGCAGGCTCATTTCCACCTACCTGCCTTTGTATCCAGCATGCTCTCCTCCAGGAGAATCCTTCCTCCCTTTCTCTGTCTGTGGGACTTTCATAGATGTGCAGTGTCGAATCCGTCCTTGGAAGCTGGGCTCTCATCCTGGGAAAGAAAACAGCCAAGCTGAGTATTAACACCTCAAAAGAGGCTACCTGTTGAGTGGGTGACTGGAAGGAGTTGCACATATCTTAGAAGTAACAAAGAAAGGTCTAGAAGCAATAAAAAAAATGCACACACAAAACAACCCCATCAAAAATTGGGCAAAGCGTATACATTGACACTTCCCAAAGGAAGACACACAAGCAGCTAACCAACAAATGAAAAAATGCTCAACAGCACTAATTGTCAGAAGAAACGCAAATGAAAATGACAATGAGACGTTATCTTACACCGGGCAGAATGGCCATTGCTGGTAAGTCAAAGAACAACAGTTGCTGGTGCCCATGTGGAGAAAAGGGAATGCTCATACACTAAGAGTGGGATTATTAAAACAAAACAAGACAAAAAACAGTGTGGAGATTTCTCAAAGAACTTAAAATAGAACTACCCTTTAACCCCGCAATCCCACTATAGGATATCAACCCAAAGGAAAATAAATCATATATAAAAAAGATACCTATACCCATATGTTCATTGCAGCACTATTCACAATAGCAAGATCATGGAACCAATCTCAGTGCCCATTAATGGGTCAATAGATAAAGAAAACATGGTACACATACACCGTAGACTACCACAGTCATAAAAAAGAACAGAATCATGTATTTTGCATCAACATGAATGGAGATGATGAACGAACTCAGAAAACCAAACACTGCATGTTCTCACTTATATGTAAGGGTGAAATGGCCGCAAACATGGAAATAATATTTGCTGGAGGCACTAAAAGGGGGGAGGTGGGAAGAAGGTTAGAATTCAGGAGTTATTTATTAGGTACAATGTTCAGTATCTGGGGAATGGGCCACTTAAAGCCCAACTCCCACCTGTATGCAATATGTTTGTGTAATAGACATACACTTGTACCTCCTGAATCTAAAATTTAAAAACAAAAGACCGTGGCCTTCATCAAAGGGTGGTGGTGAAGGAAAACACCCATCTTATTTACTTCTCTTTGCTCAGCACTTAGCACAGTTCTTGTCCAGTTCTATTCCTTTTTAGCAAATGTCTAAACACTAACATTTACCGAAGGGTTGCCCTGTACCTTGTACTCTGCTAGGTGTTCTATAAACACATCTCATTTTATCTTCAAAAGGGGCCTAAGGGAAAGACACTATACTTATCTTCATTCTACTGGGGGGAAAGCGAATGTTTAACTTGGTCCTCTAATTCATACAGGGTTGCAGGATGGAAAGTGGTAAAGCTGGGATCAGACTGAGGGTGTGATTTAAATTGCCCACAGTTCTAACCACTGTTAGGAGCCTAGGTAGTGTTTTCCAGGCTTCTTGATAAAAATCACCTGAGGGGCTCATTAAACCCATAGATTACCAGGAGGTCTCATCTGGGGTCCTACCAGTCTGCCAGTTTTTACTAGTCTGTTAGTTATTGCCAGGCCTCTGGAGATTCTTATCTTCAGGGAAGTTTGGAAAGCATCTGGAAATAATATTTGTTGACGTGAACTGCCTGGATGAGAACTGGCAGTGCAGAAGAGAACTGGAGAGAAGTGCAAGTCCTAGGTGTCAGGGTGCTCTCCCTGGGTGTTAGGGTGCCCTCCTAGGTCCCTCAAGATATAAGAGGCAGGCAGGAGCCATCAGTCACCTGTCCCTAAGTCATCACCACAAACATTCGAACTGTGGAGAGTAAAATGTAGTAAGATCTGGGTTACTACTCTGCAGGAAGGAGCCTTCTGGGAGTCTTCTCCGGGATAGAGTCTCTATGTAAGCTGAGTCTTTTCTGCTGAGTATGGACTTCTAAATTCTTCCTGGCGTAATCAAACTCCCCATACATGGCTGTCACAGATGTTTCTCACATTTGACCTGACTCTCTCCTTAAGGCAGCCCCATATTTCGTCCAGTGTATCATCCCTGGACATCAAAAAGGTCCTTGAGGTTGCTGGAGTTTGGCTTACAATAGTCAACTCGCCCCTCTTTGCTTTTTTCTTCCTGCTCAGGTCCTGCGGGCTCCTCACTCTTGATTTCACCTCCCGTGTCTGGCCTTATTCCTGGTCTCCTACCTTGACAATGTACGGGGGTTTTCCCAGTTTGAACTATGGCATAAGTAAGGACTTTGGCTCACATACACCCTCTGGTTTCTCTCCCTGCCTGGTGAGCCCACCTCCTGAGCTTTGCCCATCCTACCATTGCCCCTGACATTGACCTGCCAGGTCTTCAAAGACTGAGGCCCCATTGGGAGAAGATTTAGCCACTAACCCGGGATTTTCTCTAAAGGCCAGTTGTGTGAGCTATTTGGTAGGGCCATAAGTGAATACAGTTGGTACAAATTTTGCCTAAATAAAAGCAGCTTATATTTTAATGTGCAAATGAATCACCTGAGGTACTTGATTTACTGCAGATTATTATCTGGTAGGGATTCTATATTTCTAAGAGCACTCATTGTTGCTGGTCCAGAGCCCTCACTTTGAGTAGACAGGTGGCACTGCAACCTATTCTTGGGCAAACTGAGCCAGAGACCATGTCATCCAGGAAGCTCAGCCGACCTCCAACCCCAACCATGCGTGGGCTTGTAGCCCACTTGTTTATCATTTCCACAGTAATTACCACCTACATAGCACCTACTGCCTCTCCTCACTAAACAGAGCTCTCTGATGGCAAAAACTGGATTGTCTCGTTCTTCCTTCCCAACTCTGGGTGCATTTCACAGTAAGCTTTCCATTGGCATATGCTGCATGAATCCATGCAATGAGTGAATGAATGCAACATGTCTGGGTAGAAAAAAATTAAATGCACCAAAGGCTTAGAGCAGGGGGGCTGGCAACTTGTACTGTGAATGGCCGGATAGTCAATATTTTAGGCTTTGCCAGCCATATGGTCTCTGTCACAATCACTCAACACTGCCGTTGTAACATGAAAGCAGTCATAGACAATACACATATGAACGGTTATAGCTGGGCTCCAATTATACTATTTACAAAACAGGCCATGGGTTGGAATTGGTCCAAGGACCATAGTTTGCCCACCCCCTGGCCAAAAGAGTTACCTTGTTAATTTGAAAAAGCTATCAAGTTTGATTATTTGTGTTTTATGTTTTTTACAGTGTCAGCCAGTCATTTCGTGGAATTATATCAGACCCACAAGGATGGCTGGACGGAGGATTAATTTCATCCTCTGTAAAATAGGGACAAGGCCTCTCTCCTTCGTACTTCTTAATTCAGCCTCTGACGCTGCTGCCTACAAGTGGTATCCCTCAGTGTTTAACCAATACTGAGACCTCAGCTTTCCCTACAGGCTTGGCCTTGGCTCATTCTTACAGCTATTTGCTTCCTCTTGGCTCAGTGAGCAACCCTAGGCCAAGGCCTTCACTCAAAGAAACCACATCCCTTTTTAGACTCTAACCCAGGCCCAGCCCACTCTTCATTGCCATCAAAGGCGAGCTCAGGTGAATGTCATCGAGAAAGGGGAGACAGCAAATATAAAGCACTGGTTTGCTGCCTGACACCTGCGAGGCACTGTATCTTTTCCCTTCTTCTTTCTCCCACTGTCAGCTGCAGGAACATGTTGCCTGCGTCGCCTGCTGAGAAGATGCGCTGATTGGAGAGCAGCGATGGCTGTTAGGCAAGGTCTCCTGGCTTCCCTGGGAGAGTGACAAGAAATGTAACAAGCTCACAGATCGCACCTTCTCATACAACTGTTCCCGCCAGATTGGGTTCTCGCTTCCCCAGGCAGGCCACACAAGACAAAGAGACACCTCTGTGTTTTGCTGCAAACAACTTCGGTTCTAATCTCGCATTCTCATCTAACACTTGACAGTTCATACATTTTTCCTGAAGCCCTTTAACCTACTCCAGTGTTTCCCAGATCTGGACCAGTGCAGAAGTTTTCACCAGTCCCAGATGAAATGGAGGGAGGGAAGTGTCTGAGAGCCCTTTTCTGTTGCCACCGCCATTCGTGTATCCAATTCCAGCTCTTGTTCTGCAGAGCACTTGTCAAAACTTTTAATTATAGGTAGAGCTATGTGTATACTTATTTAACTGCTGCCTCCCCACTTTTCATGAGGAAAACTGTTTGTTCCAAAGACCATATTTGTTTTGTTCATATGTCCAGTGTGAAGGGTGAGTTCCAAACTATATCCCAGCTGGCAAAACATGGCAGGTCTCAATGATAAGTCACCAACATCATGGGCAGCACACGTCACCAGTAGGTTCCAGCTAACTGTCAGTCCTTCCCAAAGCCAAGCATTGTGCCTGCTGGGTACTAAATACTTTATCAGCATTTTTGGAATGAATAACTCAGTGTAGAAAGTTTTTTCATAAAGCTAAGTTTAGTCAATTAAAAGAACTTTAAGAGTATATCCTTTCCATTTTCTGATGTGTACATACTTTTTCTTTTCAAAAATAATGGTGCTAATAAATTTTTTTTTTCTTTTAACATCTTAATTAGCAAAATACAAATACTGGTCAGCCATACCAGTCCCAAAATTACCTTGCAATGTTGAAAATTCATTAAATCCAGGATTCAGGAAACTTCTTTCTGACAATATATCTTATTATCATTATTAATATATAATTCACATACCATAAAATTCATCCTTTAAATTATATAATTTAGTGGTTTGTAGTAGATTCATAAATTTACGCAATCATCACCACTATATAATTCTAGAATATTTGTACCACTCAAAGAAACCTAGTACTTACTATTAGCAATCAGTCCTAATTTCTCCTCCTCTCCTCTTTCCATCTTTTGACAACTGCTAGTCCACTTTCTGTCTCTTTAGATTTGTTTATTCTGGACATTTTATGTAAATGGAATTGCATGCAATGTAGCCTTGTAGTCTGACTTCTTTCGATTAGCATATTTTCAAGGATTATCCATGTTGTACCATGTACCAGTACTTTATTCCTTTTTATGGCTAAATACTATACCTTGGGGTGGATACACCATATTTTATTCATTCATTTATCTATTGGGTTGTTTCAACCTTTTAGTTGTTATGAATCATACTCTTGTGAACATTCCTGCACAAGTTTTTGTTAGAAAACTTACTTAAAAATTTTGGGGGGCAGCACCCTCTGGTCCCATCCCACTGTAGGAGCTCTTCTGTCCTCAATAACTTCTGATTTCTCAAAAAAAAAAAGTATATACCTTGGGATATAAGTGTTGTGTTATATGATAACTCTATGTTTAACAATTTAAAGACCTGCCTAAGTATTTTCCAAAGTGGGTGCGCCATTTTACATTTTCGCCAACAATTTGTAGTTCCAACTTCCCTACATTCTCACTAACATCTGTTATTGTCTATTATAGCCATCCTAGTGAGTGTGAAGTGGTGTCTCACTGTGGTTTTAATTTACATTACCTTACTGGCTAATGATTTTAAGCTTCTTTTCATGTGCTTGTTGGCCTTTGTATACTTTCTTTGTAAAAATATCTATTTAAATCTTTGCCCAGTTTTAAACTGGGTTATTTTTGTTATTGAGTTGTAAGATTAATTTTTTATGTATTCTCAATATTAGTCCTTTATAAATATGTGATTTGTAAATATTCTATTTCTCCCTATGGGTTTATTTTTTAACTTTATTGGCAGTGTTCTCTGCACAAAAACTTTAAATTTTGGTGAAGTCTTGTCTTTCCTCGCTGTGCTTTTAGTGTCATGTCTTAAAAACCATTGTCTAATCCAAGATCATAACAATTTACACCTATGTTTTTATCTAAAATTGTATAATTTTAGCTTTTACAGTTTGAACTATGATTCATTTTCAGTCTATGACCTACCTTGAATTAATTTTTTATATATGATGTAAGGTAGGGGTTCACACTCATCCTTTTGCATACGGACAAACAGTTGTCCCAGCATCATTTTTTTGAAAAGACTGTTCTCTCCTCCATTGAATCATCTTGGCGTTCTTGTCAAAAATTAATTGTTCATAAATGTATGTGCTTATTTCTGTACTCTCAATTTTATACTCTCAATTGATCTGTGTCTATCCTTTTGCTTATACCACATAGTCTTAACTACTGTCGATTTTTTTCACTCAGAAAGTTTGAGCCCTTCAACATTTTTTTTTCAAGATTGTTTTGACCATTCTGGGAACAATGTACTTCCTTACACATTTTAGGATTAGCTCATCAATATCTGCCCTGTTCATGTAGGAAGATTTGCCGCAATTATGAATGTCTCTGGAAAGAGATGATGATTCAGCTCATGATTTATAGCAGTGTGTGAGGGTTCCTAATCAGAAGCTTGAGCTTCTTTCAACACCTGTTATTTCTCTGGCAGAACTACAGAAGTGTTGGAAAAGCCTAAGTGGATAGGGCCCACACTGATAATGTGAAGCTCCTCACCTTGAATTCTACTTGTTACAGAGCCTCTGGTTAAGTTTCCATGGTTTCTTCCCTTCCTGTATCTTTATCCAAGGAGAAATACCAGTGATTGTTGAGGAACCTCACTACCATGATGCCAATGGATTCCCACAGTTACCTATCATAGTCCTCCTTGCACTCTTATTGTTGGGTAGACTTTTTCTCATTTGGGACTATGGTGGAGCTGGAAACAAAGTCCTTTTTGGTAACCATGACAGTCCTTCCCAAGCTGTGTCCTTTTCTGAGCTCTGGTAAACAGAAGTCATTTTGAGTGCCTAGTTGCATCCTCCCAAGTTCCCAGGATGTTTGTTTTCCTTGCAGGAGAATATAAGACAGTTATGGTGAGGGTGGGGAAGAATCATGAATTTTTAGAACATTAGCATTCAAAGATGTCCTAAAACCTGCCCAGTTTGTGAGTGGTAAATTGGTGCAACCTAGAAAACCACTCTAATAAAGCATATGCTTAAGTATATGTATACCATGCACTTGTAGGTATACTGCCTGGAGAAATGTCCCAATATGAACATAGAAGACATGCACACAGAAGTTCATGGCATTTATTTACATTGATCAGATATACCCTTTTTAAAATTAAATTTATATTATCCCAAGGTTTAATGGCAAAATTTAAAAACATGACTTTAAAGGGAGAAAAAATTGTTGAAGAATCACTGGGGCAGGATAATATTAAAAATGTATTATTTGAAGATAATTTGCATAAAACTGATAAAGATATTAGTGCATTTCAAGAGACATAAATCAAAATTGTACTCCCATTTTAGTTATGTGATTAAAAATGTGAACTTAAGGAAAAGCAATTGTGTAAATCATATATGAGATTCAACATACGTTTAATCTAAAATTAAAATGTGTTATGTTTACTATTAAAGTTGTTGATTCAAAACAACAAACTAGATTGAATAAACTCAAAAAACAAAAAAGAAGTTCATGGCCACAGATTTTATAAAGGTAAACACATGGGAAGCTTCCTAATTGTCCTTCTATAAGGGAACGTACCAATGGCTTGTGGTGCAATCAATACTACACACAAGATAAAACACATGCACTGATATGCAAGTGAAGGAACAAGTACAGTGCAAAGTGTACTGCTGAGAGGAAAAAGTGGGTTTCAAAAATACACAAAGAGGCTGTAAAACTAATTTCGTTAGATCAGACTGACATACGAAATACCATGGACTGGGTGACTTCTGAAAGCTAGGTGTCTGAGATTAGGGTGCCATATTGATCAGCTTGTGGTGAGGGCTGTCTTCCTGATTAGCAGATGGCTACCGTCTCACTTCATGCTCACTTGGCCTTTCCTCAGTGTGTGTGTGTGTGTGTGTGTGTGTGTGTGTGTGTGTGTGTGTGTGGAGACAGGGTGGGGGAGAGAGAGAGAGAGAGAGAGAGAGAGAGAGAGAGAGAGAGAGAGAGAGAGAGAGACTGAGTGTCTTTTTATAAGGACACTAATCCCACTCAAGAGGGTTCCACCCTCCTGACCTAATCACTTCCCAGAGATGCCACCTCCTAATACTATCACCTAATACCTAATACCAACATCCATTCCATAACAACTGCTAATACTGGCCTACCACTTTGGCAGATGGATCCATGTAGGACTCAGGCACAAAGAAGGTCACCAGCTTGCCTACAGCCACAAGTCTACTACCTTGAGTAGGCAGGCTTCCTCAGCCCCAGCCCAGTACTTTCCCTGTCACATCATATTGGTCTCCAGCAGCCATTCCCATTCTTCTCTGCCACCATTATTATACTTGCAAGAATTTGTATTATTATTCCTTTTCCCCGTAGTGTTGTCCTCCACTATTCCTCACCCCTGCCCTACTTGGCTAGGATTCATCTAGTATTTCTTTTATTTTGCATCTCCTCTCCTATCTCTGGGAAAGAGATTTTCTTGTTCTTTTAGTTATACTTTCGAGTCCCTGTGGCTTCTCCCAAGAGCAGTTTGTATATATATACTCACTTATTCTACAAAGGTTTGTTGAGCTTCCACTGTGTTCCAGACACTATATCAGCATTGGGGGTTCATAAATAAGATGTGTTCTTAGCTCCAAACATGCTTGTGGGTTAGTGGTGAATAGATGTAAAACCCTTACTATGCACCAGAGATTGTTCTAACTGCTTTACAGAAATAAGTTGACATGATCTGTCTCATTTTATAGATAAAGAAACCAAAGCAAAGAGGTTTAGGGGAACTCTTCAAGGACACCCAGCAATCAGATAACAGAGCCAGGATTTGAACACTTGAATGTAATTGCAGAGTCTAGCCATGAAAATTTATTCCCAGGCAGGTGGGCAAACAAAGACAGGTCAGTGTGATGAGAACTGAGACCCAAATTAGGGGGCTATGGGAACCCAGAAGAGGAGAATGCTCAGGAAAGACTGCCTAGAGAAAAAGACCTTGGATTGTAGTCATGAAGATGGTTAGAACTTAGCCAGAAGAACTGGACGGATGTTCCCCAGACAAAGGAAAAATCATGTGGAAAGACCAGGGTGCCAGGGAATAAGCATGGAGACATCCCATGATATATGATGAGGTGGGACCAGAAGGACTGAGGTGATGGTGATGATCAGGCAAAAATCCACTATGCAGTTGGTCTATTTCAATAGTTACCATTATAAGGCAAAATAATAGAGCTTAGTGGCTGAGTGCCCAGAACCAAGGTATTGCTGGAGTTCAGATCTCAGTTCCAAAGCTTCTTAGCTATATGAACTTGGATTTCATAGCATCTCATCTCCTCATCTCTATGATGAGAACATGGTGCGTCTGCCTCATAGGGTGGGAGTTAGAAATAAATAAGCTTATCCATGTAAGTTAACACCCTGTCTTATAACAGTGCCTGGGACCTAGTAGGTGCTCTTTATCATCAAATCATCATCATCATTATCACCATCATCATCATTATTTGTTCATTCATTTGCTTAGCATACTTATTGTGTTTTACAGGGCCATGTGATTGGAGGACGGAACTATGGGCGGTAAGTCCTGAAGCTTCTGTTTTGAGCTCTTCTTGCCAGAAAGTGAACTCAAGGCTAGTGAGGGGAGGAATCTGCTTCCAGCTTGTCACTTGGAGTAATGCAAAATGTCCCCACATGTCCCTTTCTGATGACAGCAAGGCCACTGCTGAAAGACAAGGACTTCTATTAACAAGAAGCACAAAGGAGCTCAGCATATTAACATTTGACTTTGCAGAAGGAGCGACAAGGGCGCTGAGTGGGTCTCAGAGGCAGATACAGCCTCTGAGGCCCCTGGTGGGATTAGAGTCAGTAGAGATGCTCTCCGTGGGCTTCTGGCAGCAGGTGACCCTGGAGCCCACAGGAAGGACCCCAAGAGTACTGGTCGTGACATTTTTATCATTGCCATTTCTTTTTCACAAGCATGTCCTAACTTATATTTCTAGGAAGTTGTGTATTCAAGGGGCACTTGTGTCTATTAGTTTATTTGAACCTCACCACACCATACAAGTGAGCAGAAGCTGGTCTTATTTTTCCTATTTTATTGATTTGTAAATGAGTGAGGTGAGCGGCTTTATGGCCAACCTGGAATTTTAATCAAGACTCTCCACCTCTCAGGCCAAAGATCTTTTTACTGTAAATATATCCTCCTTCTCTCTAGTTTTTCCCAAAGTACATGCAAGAACCAGGCTAGTTCAGGTTCAACTTAAAGAGGAAAACTTGCCGTCTGAGCTACTAAAATGAGCCACTAAAGTGAGGTACACTGAAGGGAAGAAGAGGTTCTATACTCCACCTGTGAGAAGCTGCACTAGGTCAGTGGTTCCCAGACTTTGGAATTTGGTAGACTCAGTAAAATTTCAAATAACATTTTATGGAAGGCATAAGGTTGTCCATTTTGTGTTTTGTAAAGTGAGAACACAGAAAACAAACAATAAGAAAAACTCTACCTTATAGCACCACAAAGAAAGGCTATGCCAGCACTTCTCCCACACCTCCCTCCCAAAAGTAGAAAGAATTCAGTATGAGAAAAGAAAAGACATTTCCTCAAGCAGAGTGGAGACCTTAAACGGATACATGTTTCATTCAGGGCTGCTGGGTATGGTTGTGCAGGTTGTGCACTGTACAACTTCAGTGTTGTGGATGCCATTTACTAGAACTGAACTAATTTTGTCCTTATTTTATTTTTCCCATGGGAAAGAAGAAATTTTTTCAAGAGATAATTTGGCATATTGGGTACCTTCCAGCATGTCAATTCTATAATCTGTAGTGCTCCAAGGGAATATAGAAACCATCTGTTTCAGAAACTTTAAGACGTGTTTCAGGGATCACAAGGGAATCCACCAAGCCTCTTCAGGGGTCACTTACTCTAAGCAGAGCACTGCTTCCTTCTTATATAGTAGCCTTCCGCGCAAGCATTTGTTGAATAAAGTACTTTGCAATGATGCATTATTTATTTTTAAAAATTTCATTATTATTTTATTTTAAAGATGTGGGGTACAATTCGGGATTAGGTACATAAATGGTCGACATATAGGTGAAGTTTGGGCCTCCCATTGGTCCTCAGTTCACCTGGTTCAGGATTACCATTAACCCAAGTTTGTCTTTCATTCAGAATCCTTAGTATTTACTTAATGACCTTTCCCTCTTCCAGGACTCTATTCACAACCTATCCCATCTGCGTTTAATTTATTTAGCTGTCATGTCTCCTTGCATTCCTTTCGGCTATGAAGGTTTCTTAGACTTTCCCTGATTTCGATGACCATGAAAGTTTCAAAAAACACTGGTCAGGTATTTTGTCCTTTACCTGATATTTGTCTGATATCTTCCTCAAAATTAGACCCGGATTATGGATTTGCAGGAGGAAGACTACAGAGGCAAATTGCATTTTCCTCACATATTAGGGGTATATACTATCAATATGATTTGTCCCTGGTAATGTTGCTCTTGGTCACCTTGCTAAGGTAGCATTTGTCAATTTTTTTCATTATAAAGTTATTCTTTTTCTACTTTTCTGTATTATACCATTTAGAAAGAAGTCCCTATGCATAGCCCACATTTATGGAGCGGAGGGTTCTACTTCATGTTCTTGGGGGCAGAGTGTCAGTCTCAATGACTTAGAACTCTTCTGCACCAAAGATTGGTCTAGTCCCTCCACTTGTTTATTTATTTAATTATGTATTTATATCAGCATGGACTAATGAATATTTATTTTATACCTTGGGTTATAATCCAACGGTCCATTTCTCACTCTCTCTCTATCACTCCCTCCCTCCCTCTCTTTCTCTTTCTCTCTCTCTCATTTTAGAATCAGAGGGTACAAGTCACGTTTGTTATGTGGACATACTGTGTAATGGTGGAGATTGGGTCTCAGGTGTCCCATTCCCATCCCCAGGTAGTAAACATTCTACTCTCTAGGCCATTTTTGACCCTTAGCCACCCCGCTAATTGCTGTCCCCAGTGTCTGTTATTTCCATCTTGGTGGCCATTCAGAGCCTGCATATAATTGAGACCATGCCGTGTTTGGTTTTCTGTTCCTGAGTCAGTTCACTTAGGATGGCGTTTTCCAGTTTCATTCGTGTTGCTGGTAGAGGACATGATTTAATTTTTTATGGCGTGTAGTATTTAATGGTGTATATGTACCACATTTTCTTTATCCAGTCAATTGTTTGTGCGTACTTAGGTTGGTTCCGTGATTGCACCGTTGGAAAGAGTGCTTCAATAAACATTTGAGTATAGGTTCTTTCTTATATAATGATTTATTTTCCCTAGTAGTGGAATTGCTGGGTCAAATCGTCATTGGTCGTTCGGTCTCTTCCTTCCTTTTTTTTTTTTTCTTTTTTCTTTCTTTCATTTAAATTTTTCCACCACAGGTCACTGGGGATTTTTCAGAAGGCTCATGTGACTTTGATAAGAACTTTTTTTTTATTGGAAGCTTCTTTTTTTTAACATATTTTTTATTTTAAAATTTGGGGGTACATTTAAGGATTAGGTATACAAATATGCAATGTGCGGGTACCCTTGTTGATGAGGTGTGCCCTCCCATCCCCAGACAGATATTGACTACCGTTAATCCTACCTCCCTTCCCCTCCCTGACCCCCCCATAGTTTCCCACCACTGTCAATCCTTTTCTTATAGTATTATGATAGATGTTCAAGGTCCACTTATGAGTGAGAACATGTGATACTCAGATCTTTGTTTCTGTGAGAGATCACTCAGTATTATAAACTCTAATTCCATCCAGGTTGCTGCAAAATTCATGATTTTGTTCTTTTTTATAGCTGTGTAGTATTCCATCATGTATATGTACCACATTTTTT
>CAUYQG010277297.1:0-22500 GCA_963574415.1 Tarsius wallacei
AACAGACACATGAAGAAATGTTCAACCTCACTAATCATCAGGGAGATGCAAATCAAAACCACTCTGAGATACCACCTAACTCCAGTCAGAATGGCAATTATCAATAACTCAAAAAATAACAGTTGCTGGAGAGGATGTGGTGTGTATTAACTTCTGTTTGTACTTTTAACATAAATTCTTAATCTCTGGATTTACCTAATAATTGAAACAGTTCTTGCAAATGTCTAGTATGAGATGAGGCAGGTAAACTTCTTGCTTTATTTTTTTCTGAAAGCTTTTTGTAAGTAAATTTGATTCTATTTACTTTTAATTTAGCAACCACAAGCATAATATCATGTATCTAACTAGTTAATAAATCTTCATATTAAGTCTTTTTGTATAACAGGCAATGATTTATCTGTGACTTAAGTTTTGAATGCTTTCCACTTTAAATTAATAAAATTTAGAACTTCTGCTTTAATCCTTAAATAACCCAATTATTTATCTCTTAAACAAGCTTGAATTAAAGGGATAATTAACATTTATAAAAAATGCTGTTTGCAGCCACTTGGGTGGATTTAGGGTCAATCATACTCAGTGATCTAACACAGAAACAAAGAACTGAGTATCACATGTTCTCACTCATAAGCGGACCCTGAACATTTACCATAATGCTACAAGAAAGGGACTGGCAGTAGCGGGACACTGCCGGGGGGACTGGGAGGGGGGCACATAACATCAGTGAGAGTACCTGACCCTATACCAGGCTAAGAGGACCAATGGAAGACACAATCTTCACCTGTATGAAGACTACTTATGCGCCTAATCCTGAATCGTACCCCACATCTTTAAAATAAAAAATGTCATTTTTGTCCCTCACATTACCATACAACTTAAAACTGTGACATTTACACATATCAATCATCCTTGTGAAAATCCTATAGACTCTCAATAAAAAAAAAAAAAAAAAAAAAGCAGTGCCTTCTCCAAGTTCCCTGGAAGAGTATGATCTGTGACACTGCAGCAGATTCCGGGACACCCAACAGTCTGAGAACAGACACCATGGTCTGCCAAGAGCCAGGGGGCTGCAGACTGAGAAAAGCCAGACTCTGAAGGTCCTGGGAGCTAGACGATATTAAGAAGAAAATAAGAGTATCTCGATTTATTCCCAGCCCAGCCAAGATTCCTCAATAGGTAGACAAAAAACAATGGGAACCAATACTACTTATTTGTTCCTCCTACATGCCCGTGTCAGCACAGAGGGCATTTTTGCCATCTGTGTGACCTTGGACAAGCATGTAACTGCCTTATGCCTCAGTTTTCTTAACTATAAAATGAAGATAACAGCACGTGCCTCAGAGTTCATTACGATGAGTCATCACATTCGTTCCTATAAAATGCCTAGGACGCTGCCTGGCACAAAGTAAGCATTCCTTAAATATCTCCTGTTATTACTGTAGTGCTGTTTTAACTAATGTAAGGCACGGCACACCAGCACAGCATGCCGTGGCAGGGTTTCAGTCAGCGTTTTGTTGATTTAGCTTTCTGATCGTTTTGGACATCAAATCTTGATCACAGTTATATACAAGGCCCTAATGTATTCCTCAGGAGGAACATGAGGTGAGTTTCTTCCTCTCCCTGCGGGATGGATCCCTCTCTGAACTAATCATGACTCATGCGGAGTCACAGGTTTTTAAAAGGAGCTCTTCCAATGCCCAGAGTTGCAAGCAGAAACTCCTGACGTGCCGAACTGGGAGTGCTTGTCTGCTGAAACGATTTGTGTCTTCTGCCTGGAGGCCCGCAACGGCTCGGCCTGGCTTGAGGGCCTTGACTTCACACGGGTCCCTCGCACTCGGCAGCAGACTCGAGGCCCAGCCTCTGCGTCCGGGCACCACGTGGGCATGAGCTCCCAAGCAGTCCCGGGGAGCCCGTTTGCTCACTCTTCGTTCACGGCTCCCACGTCAGCTCCTTGTCTTTCTTCTCCTTCTTCCTTTCTCTCCTTTCTTCCTCTTTCTCCTTCTCTCTTGCCTTTGGAGATTTCTATTTTCTTGTCACGTCATCCAGGAATGCGTTGAAAAGGCACGCTTGAAATACTTCAGCGACAACCACGCTGTACCGCCCTGGGAGGGCCGCTCAGTGTTTTCGTCCATGGTCCGGTAGGGAGTGGCAGTCGCGTCCATTCTTTTCGAAAGTGTGGCCAGACTTGGGTTTGTGTTGCCTCCGTTTGGAACACTGTGCCAAGACTGACCCCGAGGTAGCCCCGTGTTTTTCATGCTGCAAGCTAGTGCACATCTTTCCCACAGCAGCACAAAATCACACTTGCAAGTTAACTGTGCGGACCCAGCAGCCTGTCTAGACAATGTCCGCCACAGAACAGATGTTAATTATTTCTGTTCTTTCCCACCAATATGCCCCCCATTGCTTTCCTCTTCGAGCTCAGCAATTCAGGCAGAAGAGTCCACTTTAATCTTGTTGCACTACCATTTACACAGACATTTTACATATCGTACCTGAAACAGAGACAGCATGAGCAAGTGAATCAGTATGTGTGTGTATGCACACTCACACGTGTGCATGTGCAGCCTACTGTAATCTCATATGTGGTATTGTTATCCGGTGTAGTGAGAGAGAGGACCAAGCATAGGTCACCAAAGAGTTTATCCCCAAATATATCACGTGTGAGCTCGGGGAATGAAGGATGACACATTTCAGACTGGTCAGAAATGAAATGCCATTGAGTAAATGCCCACAGCTCATGCCAAAAGCTGCATACAGAGTTAAGAGACAATATTATTATTCCCAGTCAACTCAGTCATTGCAGTCAGATGGGGCTACTGGCCGTGGCTGTTGTTTGGGTGCCCAGCTGACTGCTCCCAGGACACCCCAGCAGTGACCTGCCGAAGCAATCAAGCGCTATCAGGTGACTGCTCAGAAATGTGCCCTCAAAGGGACACTGATTTGAACAGAGAGACTGGTCATGTGGCTCTCTTTGGCGGGCTGTTTCAAAGAGTCGTTGGCAATTTGATGTCTGCGATCTGTACCTAGGTCACCTTCACCCACTTCTTTTGCTATAAACGGGTAAAGGAGTGCTGGAAAATGGGCAAGTGAGGGAAAACATGCAGTAAGAAGTCCTAGTGACCATTTCCTCTGGCCCTAGTGGCCAAGAGACACTGCTTGTGGGCCCCGGGGAAGAGCTTCAGTAATCTTTAGATGCTTTTGTCTGCTTTGTTAGGAAATTGAACCTCAAAGCAGTGAACGCCGGTGAGGCTGCATGCTGTAAACATAGTAGCTCAGGAGCTGAAGAAACCTCATCTCAGCCTTTCCACTTCACAGCTGTGCAGCCTTGCCCTTCTCTTGTGACTTGTCTGTGTGCTGTCCCAATTTGTAAAATGGCAATTAAGGTTAGTATCTCAATATATTAACATAAAGCGAAATAAGGAAACTTGTGTGCTGCCAGGCATATACCAGGTGCTCAGTACTTGTGGCTCCTTTTACATCTTGCTGTAGGCCCGTTGAGCCCAATCCAGTTACCCACGGAAACTGAGATTGTGTTAGAAGATATTCACACGTCCGTGTTAGGAACCAATCACTCCATCCACACTGGCCAGCTTGCTGTTCCTCAATCATGGCAGGTATTTGCCTACCTTGGGGCATTGATCTGGCTGTTCCCTACCACTGAATGTCTTCCAGGTTATGTGCATGGAGTGACCCTGTCACCTCCTTCAACACTACTTAAATGCCTGCCTGTTGTGGCTTACCCTGACAATCTTGTTTAAAATTGCCACCTGTGCCTCTGAACATGTTCCTCTTCACTGCTCCCTCACTGTCATGCTACTGAGCCATGCTCACCATGCTACTTTGCTTTAAAAAATGCATTTGCTATCTTCTAACACTTAATCAAATTTTGTTTTTATTATGTTTATTGTTTGTGCGCTGCCCTTTCCCCACTAGACCGTATACTTAACAAGAGTTAACATCTTAACATCTGTATTTACTTCACGGATGCATCTCAAGTACCAGTTTCTTAGTATGTAATTAGGGAGTAGAATAAATATCTGTGAATGAATGAATGCATTCATTCATTCTTGTCTCAAGGGCTATAGTTAATGTTCTCCACATTATCTTGACCTTCTGGGTGAACATCAGTCAAATTAGAATAAATCAGGCTATAGGATGTAGGACTAGACTGTGCCCTGAAGCAACATGCTTTGTTCACTCCACATTTCCAGAGGCTGGGGTGTAGGAAAGATGAAATGCATAGTGGGGTGGATGGAAAAATAGATTCAGGTAAAACATAGCTTCCCAAGAGGCTTGGGAATTACCCAGGCTCAGGCAAAAATCCATTACCATTATTCTTTTCATTCTGAACCTGACATCCAAACATACTGACTGGGGATTTTTTTCTATATTTGACTGATGTTGTTCACCCAGAAGGTCAAGATAATGTGGAGAACATTAACCGTAGCCCTTGAGACAAGAACTTTGACTTATATCATGGTGAACACTTACACTCACAAGATCATTTAATGTGTGAATGTTGATATTTAAATAAAACTAAAATTATGTCCATCAGTTTTTAATACAAGAGCAATAAAAAGAAATTTAGTGGCACTTATCAGTGAATATACCTACATTGCTCATACATCATTTTGAGGTTGGTTGAGCAGGACACTGGCGTCTAATCTCATGGAGTGATTCTGTCTACCTCACCCAAGTGAAGAGACACAACTGATTAAGCCCCTTCTGAGAATCTAAGTTCTTGGAGTTTTTTGCTCTATATGGTAGCAATAAACCATCATACAGCACAACTTAAAGAAAATGCAACAACCTCTTAGCACTCAAGAGGAGACATAATGTTCAAAGAATTTCTATGGAGTCAAGTCCAAAGTGAAGAATAACTTTATAGTTGAGCTATTGGGATGATGAAAACAATGAGACATAAAATAAAGAGGAGTAAATGCTACAAAAACAAGAAAAGAAAGTTTACAGCAATCGTTGTGCATTTCTGTTAAGAGATTTGGAATCCAGATATACTCTATTCTCACCTGACCTTTTATTTCCCTTTATTTCCAGTTAAAATGATGATCTCTCCACTGAGATCCTTCTACAATGTATAATATAGGACATAGTAACCTGATTTCACATAATTACTGTGCTCGGTCATCTGTACTCGAAGTGTCATATATGCCTAAACAACCAGGTGTGAAGCTGGTATCTGGTCTTGCCTTATAACAATGCATTTGTCAGTTAAGAGAGGCTTTATCTTTTCTCTGGACATTAACATGGCTAAAAATTTCACAGCTTGCACCTAAGAATGATGCCCTAGCGAAATATCAGATCTGTTTATATTCTGCCCCATCATGAACAGAATAGTTCAGTGAACACACTGAGTAAAGGGAATTTGCAATAATTTTTGGAAACAATGTAAAGAGAATTAAATCAAGAATTCTGGTATATAATTTACGCCCTCAAAAATATGTTTTAAAGTATGCAACAGTCTTAAGTGCTCAAAACCCAGACATCTCACTTGAGAGTTAGAGCTCCCAGGTGGCAGATAAAACATCCAATTTATCTATGATTCATTCTAAGCCTTTTATATGAGCCTGTAACTAGAAACACAATCAAGCAATAAGAAAGCTGATTCAGAATCTACCATTGAAAAATCATTCAGCTAAAATATTATATATTATAAATGCATGCAGAACTCAGGAAAGATAAATAAAACTATAATATCATAAGCCCAGGAGTTTGCTGTTAAAGCATGAATGAGCAAAGATCATCCCCTATTAGAAATCCTATATTGAGTGGAAGACATGAAATGCTGTCTGCTTCCAAGACTGAGATGATATAGGTATCAAAGAATGAGTAAGGATTGGATGACTAGTGCTAAAAGTAACTTTTGGAGAAAAGTAATGCAAAGCCAATAATTTTACAAAGGCTTAACACAGTTTCAGAGAAACTGAATAATGTGCTCTCAATAATTAGTTGATACTGGAGGCTATACCAGAAACCCAGAGTAAACCTCTTTGCCATTAAGGTATATTTGTCCTATTATGTTTATCTAATGTCTTAAGACATCAGGTCATGTGATGCCAAAAGGCTGAACTGGCCAATATTTCAGTTTGTTCCTAGAACTGATAGATGGATTTTGATTCTATTTTGTCACTGACTTTGTTAGTTATCATAATGGTTATAATGCCCTTTTGCTTCAATTAAACAATTACTGTTTCCGGCCATCTTTTCTTCTGCCTAGATACAGGTTGTTTGCATAAGCACTCTATTAAATGAAGTTTCTACTTAGTTATTCTACTCTCTATCTCACAATCAACTATGAGGAAGTGAATCCACAGCACTGAGAAGGGGGCACACCAACGGCCCACCATCAGGTGATTCTGTACTTCAAGCAAGAGCGCAGCAATTAAATCCAGCCCCCTGGAGAGGCAACGGAAAACACAGATCCTGCTTACATGTCAGCTACCACATGCACAATTATGGTTACACGGTGAAAACCTAGAAGCCATGAGGTCACTCTAGAGATTGCTGTAGCCAGTCTAGTCCACAACTCACAGACCAGTATAGCTCAAAGGGCTGGGAATGAGTTCGTAGCCAAGTCTTGTCCCAGGTCAGAAAGATCACAGATGGCTGAACCAGAACAAAAACCAAGGATTTCTCACATGAGACCAGGACTCTCTCCAGCTAAGTTTTAACCTTGAAAGATTTGTACATATTCTTAAGTTCTGTGGAATATTTAAATGACCCCACATACTCTCGAATAAATCTTGGATGAAGTTTCATGAATCTGGGCTTGTTTTGAAACTGCAAGGTAATTACACGTTTTCAAGTTATTGAGCAGGCCAACTTTCTTTTGTTCATCTGCAAAAGAGAGATAGAGGCTGAGGAAGAAGGAAAGCAGAGGGGATGCATTTTTCTTACAAAATCCCCTTAAAGTTCTCTTTTTATGACCGAACTTAGATAGGGCAGAATGACAAAGTTATTCTTCCAACAAGCTTTATGCATCACTCTGCTATTTTTCTACCCTCTAAAAAGCAATTTATTGGTACTTCAGAGCACTAGGGGAATTAATGGCTGAGTAATATCCAGTGCTACTCACCTGACTGGTTAAGGGATCAGACAAAATCCCTTGTGGACTTTGTGGGACAGTAACTGAATTGGCCATGTTCCCAATCTCACTCCCTGATTCTGGAGGTAAAATGCTACCACTTCCTTACTGCTGTCATTTTTGTGTGTGTAGTATGCCACAAAATGTTAGGTCTCAAAGTCCCAATATGACTGTTTGGGGTAGGGACCGCCTGCCAATTGCATTATAACATCAAATGAGCAAACGCAATAAACATAATGAACATAATAAATGCTTATTAAGTCACTGGAATTTGAAAGTTGTTTGTTATCGCTGCTAGTCTTACTTACCCTGACTAGTGCACACACACACACAAATTCAAATACGCAGTTTTTTCCATGTAGTAGATATTATACACATTTTCACCAATATCTTGTTCTCCTCTCCTTCTATACACCTGGAAGATGTGATGATTGGCTTCCTTAAAACTGAGCAAAGCATTGTGGCTAGTTCTGGCTAATAAATTGTAAATTAAAGTTAAATGTGGCTGAGACTGTGAATATCTCATGTTCAATTATCCAGTGGTGATTGAGAGAGTCTTATGTTCTAGATGGTGCAGTGGCCACTAGTAGAGTCCCTGTTGGCCTGGGTGCCTGAGTGATTGTGTGGAGCTGAGCCCCAAGTTAACCAAAAACTGATATACAATCTGAGCAGAAAATAAGGCTTTATTGTATTAAGCTGTTGAGATTTTGAGTTTGTTTGTCAGCATAACGCAACCCAACAAACCAGAATTTATTTATAAAAATTATGTATTAATTCTTACATGTTTAAATTTCAGTCACCCGCAAAGTATTAATACTCTCCACTTGGTGCAAATACTCCTATCAAGATGCTTTTTCCACTGCTCGAAACAGTTTTTAAACTAATTAATTTTGATGATTTTTAGTGCTTCTGCCATTTTTTATTTCACCTCTTTCATGTTGGCAAAGCATTTCCCTTTGAGGATGTTTTTTCAAATCTGGGGAAACAAAACAAAACAAAAAATCACGTGGGGTGAGATGGGATGAATAGGGAGGGTAGGACTTGGGGGTCATGCCACTTTAGGTCAGAAACGGCTGCACACTCAGTTGATGTGGGCAGATACACGCGTAAACCATCCATCCTGAAATGGGCAACACATTGAAAGAATCTCCAAAAAATATTCACTGAAGCCAGACTCAGCCTCTCACAATGCTAGCTGGTACACTGATGCAGATGGGTTTCTAGAAAACTTACCTGGCGGGGAAAGTCTGTACTACAAGTGGCCCACCTTCCAAAAGATAATTCCATTTTTGGGGTCCCTTTTCACATACATATGTATAAATTAATGTACGTACATGAATAAGTATATATAAGAAGTGTATTTGTCAGAATATGTATGAAGCTATGTATGCATACATGCACATATAGACACATGTAACTACTAAATTGTGGCAAGGATAATTTTGATTATATAATAGTGCTTTATTTTATAACAAGGTTTGTTACCTAAGCTTTTAAAAGAAAACAATTTTCAGCCATTTAGATTACTTTTTATAACATCATATCAAAAGGCAAACCATAGCCTAGATGACAACTTCTTCTGGTGCTAATTACACCCCTTGATCTTTTTACATTTTGACTATGTAAAAATACACACAGTATTAACACTTCTCAAAAAAAAGACATAAAAGGAGCCAACAAGCATATGAAAAAGTCCCTAACATCACTAATCAGAGAAATGCAAAACAAAACCCCAGTGAGATACCATCTCATACCAGTCAAATGTCCATTAAAAAGACAAGAAACAACAGATGTTGGCTAGGTTGTGGAGAAAAGGGAACACTCATACACTGCTGTTGAGAATGTAAACTAGTTCAACTTGTGGAGAGCAGTCTGAAGATTTCTCAAAGAACTAAAAATAGAATTACCACTGGAGCCAGCAATCCTGTTACTGGGTAGTCACTCAGAGGAACATAAACTGCTCTACCAAAAAGACACCTGCACTTTTATTTTTATCACAACACTATTCATAACAGCAAAGACATGGAACCCACCAATCTTGGTCCATCAGCAGTGGACTAAATAAAGAAAATGTGGCACACAGACACTACGGAATACTATGCAGCCATTAAAAAGTACAAAGTCAGGTCCTTTGCAGCAACATGGTTACAGCTGGAGGCCATTATTCAGGGGAATTAACGCAAACACAGAAAACCAAATATTGCAAGTTTTCACTTATAAGTGGGTGTGAAACACTGGATACACATGGACATAAAGACAAGAACAACAGACACTGAAGACTCCCAAAGCGGGGAGGAGAGGACGGGCTCAAAACTGCCCATTGGGTACCATGCTCCCCATTTGAGCGACAGGTTGAACAGAAGCCCAAACCTCACCATCACGCAGTAAACTCATATAACAAACCTGCATATGTAACACCTGAATTAATGACAATAAGAGTAATGAGGAAAAAATAGAAATCACAGAAATGTATGATTCTCTACGTATTAGCTTTTTCACCTAAAAACTGATCAGATTGGGTTTTTCTACTCTCCGCTACCCACTGTGAACTGACTCATCCATCTACTTGCAGGGAGAGTATCTGGAGGACTGTGGGCTTCCGCCCGGCAGGACTGAGAAGGCCCGCTCCAGAGGAAAGCAGGCAATGCTCTTGTCTTGCACCACCACGATGCTCGACCTAACACCATCCTTCAGTGAGTGGATAGTAGGGCTTGGGAAGACAGACTCATGGTGCTCTCTCAATTTTGTTTCCTCTTAGAGAGACACAGGGACTCTCCCCTGACTATGGAGTATTGAGAAGCTGATCAGTGTTTCTTTCTTCCACCTACAACAACCTTTTCTGAATCTTTCACATCTTTGTGATTATTTCAGCTCAACATTAAAAACTCTCCTCTAACTAAGGAGACATTATGACTAAGTGTATGTGGTGTTCTGAGTTGGAAACTGGAACAGAAGAACGTGAGTAGAAAGACTGGTGAATCGGAAAAAGGCCTGAAGCACAGTTGATAGTAATATAATTTCTTAGTTTTGATAAACATATCTTGGTTATGTAGAACGTTAACGCTGGGGACACTGGAAGAAGGGCATGTGAAAACTCTATTCTTATTGCTCTTCTGTAAATCTACACTTAATTTTTTCTTTTATATTTTATTTTAAAGATGTGAGGTACAATTCAGGATTGGGTATAAAAGTGGACATCACACAGGTAAAGTTTAGGCCTCCCTTTGGCCTTCACTTTGCCTGGTTTGAGATTAGGTACTCTTATTGGTATTGTGTCCCCCTCTCCCCCACCACCACTCTGGCAGTATCCACTACTGCCCCAATCCCTTTCTTATAGTATTATGGTAAATGTTCAGGGTCCACTTATGAGAGGGAACATGTGGTACTCTGTTCTTTGTTTCTGTGCTAGATCACTGAGTATGATAGACTCTAATCCATCCAGGTTGCTATGAAGTCCATATGTTTGTCCTTCTTTATGGCTGTGTAATATTCCATTGAGTATATGTACTACATTTTTTGTATCCAGTCTAATTTCGATGGGCAGCACGGTTGGTTCCATGTTTTTGCTATTGTGAATAGTGCCGCAATAAACATTTGTATGCAGGTATCTTTTTGGTAGAAGGATTTGAGTTCCTCTGGATATTTTCCAGATAGGGGGATTGCTGGGTCATATGGAAGGTCAATTTCTAGTTTTTGTAGAAATCACCACAGTGTTTTCCATAGAGATTGAACTAGTTTGCATTCCCACCAACAGGGAAAAAGCATTCCCTTTTCTCCACATCCTTGCCAGGATCAGTTGCTTTTCTTTATTAATGAAGGCCATTCTTACTGGGGTTAGGCAGTATCTCAGTGTGGTTTTGGTTTGCATTTCTCTGATGATTAGTGAGGATAAACGCTTTTTCATGTGTCTGTTGGCTGCCCTTATACCTTCTTTTGTCTATTTGTGTCTTTTGCCCACTTTTTTTTTTTTTTTCAGAAGGGGTGGTAATACGTTTTTCCTTTATTGAAGATTGGTTACTATGGGTATAAAAGCATTTATTAAGATTTTTCTCCCTAGGAAATGTCAGATCAAATATAAAAATCTTCCTGATAAGAAAGTCCAAATGAAATAAACATGTTTTGGTTTGAGTAAATAGTTTGTGTGTGTGTGTGTGTGTGTGTGTGTGTGTGTGTGTGTGTGTGTGTGTGTGATCGCTTTAAAAATATTTAAAACAAGCCGGGCTCGGTGGCTCAGCCTATAATCCCGCGCCTTTGGGAGGCTGAGGTGAGTGGATTGCCTGAGCCCACGGGTTCGAGACCCGCCTGGGCAAGTGAGACCTCATCTCTATAATAATCAAAAATTAGCCGGGCGTGGTAGCGCGCGCCTGTAGTTCCAGCTACTTGGAAGGCTGAGGTGGAAGGATCGCCGGAGTCCAGCAGGTTGAGGCTGCGGTGGCCGGGAGCGGCCACTGCACTCCAGTCTGTTTTGCCCACTTTTTAATGGGGCTAATTGTTTTTTTCCTTTTGGCACATTTGACTTCCTTGTAGATCCTGAATGTTAGGACTTTGTCAGACATACAGTTGGCAAATACTTCTTCCTATTCTGTGGGCTGTCTCTTCCCTCTCTTGATGGTTTCTTTTGCTTTTCAGAAGCTTTTCAGTTTAATGAGGTCCCACTTGTCCACTTGTCCATCTTATCTCTCATGGCATAGTCGTCTGGTATTTGATCAGGAATTGGTTGCCTATTCTGATTTCTGTAAGGATGTCTCCTGTGTTTTCTAAGATTCTTATAGTTTGAGGTTTTACGTTTAGGTCTTTGATCCATTTAAAGGTGACTTTTGCGTATGGGATAGGTAGTGGTCCTGTTTCAATCTTCTGCATGTGGTCAGTCAGCACCATTTACTGAAGAGGTTCTCCTCTCCCCGGTGGTTGTTGGTGGAGGCTTTGTCGAAGATGAGTTGGTTGAGAAACTGAAGTTTTGCTTCCAGGATCTCCATCTTGTTCCATTGGTCCTTATGCTTGTTCTTGTACCAATACCAGGTTGTTTTGATTATTGTTGCCTTATAGTAGAGATTAAAGTCTGGAAGTGTGATACCTCCCACTCAAGAGATGTGCAATCGTATCAAGAGGCCGAACCCAAGCCTGATTAGTATCCCAGAAGAAAAGACACAGAATGGCAAACTGGATAAAAAGTTCTGATGCTTGACTAAACTTATTTCAAAATGGAAACCTTAAAGGAAAAGTGCTTGTATTTCTACAAGATAGGAAGCATAATCATTAGACATTTTTCTAGTAAATGAATTCATGGCAAAGCCTGCCTGTAGGCAACGTGAATCGGATGGGATGAGCCTGGGAGACATTTGGAGACTCCTCTCTTAACGTTCTGACTTAAGCATGATGACGATGTGCTTTTTGTAGTGCTCTGTAGCTAAGACAAGAGTAACACATTTAAGTAAATCTACATTAAAAGTCTATGAGTAACAAAACAAACATTTAAAAAGCTGATCTACATATGTAGCTGACATTTCATAATTTTGAGGCTCTAAAAGGTGTTCTCTTCAATTTTGCCCCCAGTTTCCATTCAGCTGGGGAAGTTCTTAAATGCCCAGTATCTAAGAATGATATGTACCCTTCTCAACTTCTAGATAAAGAGGTGAATCTTAAAGTTTCATCCTCACAGTTTCTTGAGAGGCATTTTAGACAGGTAGAGTTACCCTTGCTGGATACAGCATCTATGTCCCCGGGCTGCAAATAATCTCATTGTTCTTGTAACGGATATAGGGTGATCATTTCATTTCAACAATAACCTCTTGAGAGTCAAAATAGTCAGGAAAAAATGTTAATAGCTTTGGAATTAGAAAGAATTAGATTAAAATACCAGATGTGCCACTTTCTAATCAGCTTCTCCTAAGCAAAAGTATTTTATCTGTCTCAATTTATCTGTAGAGCTGTGTGAATGAAGTCTACGAACAAGGCTGTTGCGAGATTCAAATGGCACAGAATAAGTAAAACAGACCTGGGGAGAAGTAGGTTACCATAAAATATTGGTTCTATATTCTTTGGAAAAAGCAAGGTTTGACAGTAGAAGAGCTTCAAAGTGTGACTGTCAAGATGGAGGAAGAATCAAAACGTCAGGGTGAGCAGGATGGGCCTGCAACCACGCAGTGGCCTCCCTGAAGGATGTGTACAGCGCTTCACATGGTGCAAATGCTGGATTGCGGTCACAGCTGTTGCTCCAGGGTGCCTTTCACTCTGCCTATTTCCGCCTTCATGCCACTGCTGCTCCTGGCATCATGGAAAGATGCACAAGATGCACTGTCCTGGCAAAATCAAGATCCATTGCAAGACACAACTCACTGCTTATAAACGGTAACTTCTTTTTATGATAATTGCATAATCACAGACAACTCAGTCAAAGTGAATTTGCTAGTTGTTGTTTTAGGGCTTACATTACCTCGATTTAGAACAGAACAAATTTAAATATGAGACTGAGACAAAACAATGGTCATCTACATGATTGAAGAGCAGGTCTTTAGCAAAGTACATTAGTGGCGTTTGAGCGCAAATTTCAAGTAATTGGCAACTGTACACCTGACTTTTCATAGATCAGAAGCAATTTTATGAACATTGATCACATGGTAACAGCTTGTCATAAAAACAAGAGCTCTTAGCAAAAGGTTTCAAGGCTCTTTAAAGCCAATCAATGATGTAATGATTTTTTATCCTGTTTAATTACGTCATAATGCAATCTAATTAAATCCATTGGCTGTACCAAGATGCAGACAATTAAGTTAACCACAACATATGTAAGATATATTTATGTACTACATAAATCTTCTGACAGGAAGGATTTAAATCTACTTTAATTAAAATAAACTTTTTTTTCTTGTATTTGTACATGAAAAGATACCTAGTTTCTATATTGCAAGTAGTAGGATGAATAGTCAATGACAATGTTTGTGAGAATTGGATACTAACATTAACTGATGTTTTAAAAATCTGTTTAAATAACTGGATTTAAGAGTCTAGTAATTATTTATTTTAATTCAGGTTTAGAGAAGCCCTAGGTTGGGGGGAAAACGTAATATTATTTAGTAAACATAATCATCTCTTTTTGAAAATGGATTGCAGTTCATTATGCATTCTGGATAATAATCATTTGTTGTGCATATATTGCAAATATCTACTCCCAAACCTGCAGCTTACCTTTTCCCTGTAAATTTTTAAATTTTAACTTCAACACACTGGTCAATCTTTTCTTAAACGGTTTGCATTTTTGTGCCTTATAAAATATCTTTAAAATATTTTTCTTACCATGTGGCAATATATATTTCCCCATATTTTCATCTAAGAGTGTTTCTTTGCTTCATATTTAAGTCTTTAAGTCTTCCCTCAAGTTACTGTCTGTGTTTTGGGTAAAATTGGGACCTAACTTCACTCTTCCTGTGGAAATCCACTGATCCAACACCATTTTTTCTATTTTGCTTTTTCAGTTTGGTACAGCCTAGCTATTTTTTTCCTCAGCATAAATTTTTGAATAGACCATCTTTTTTTTTTATTCTGACTGTCTACTCTGTTACATATGTCTAATCAAAAGTAATGCATATTTGTTTCAATTTCTTTAGCTTTGTAATAAATCTCCATGTCTGGCAGCCCAGCCCTTGTTCAAAGGTGTCTTGATTTCTCTTTCTCCTCCTCCCCTCTCCTCCCTCCCCGCCCCGCCCCCTTCTTCTTCACCCTCTCCTCCTCCTCCCCGTCCTCCTCCTCCTCCTTCTTCTCAGACTATAGGTGTGCCACCACACCCAGCTAATTTTTTGAATTTTTGTGCATATGAGGTCTCACTATGTTGCCCAAGCTGGTTTTGAACTCCTGGGTTCAGGCTATCCTCCAGCCTTGACCTCCCAAAGTGCTGGGATTTTAGGCATGGACCACTAGGCCTGGCTGTCTTGACGTTTTTTATTCCTTTAGTCTTCCATATTAATGTTAGGATTCACTTCTCATGCTCCATGACAAATAATTGCTGTTTTTATGACGTTGATTCTTCCATTTACATGCCATAGATAGTGTTCAATCTCTATTCAGATTTTCAGATCTCTGTTCAGATTTTCTTATTTAAAGTACCCGCGTGAGTACTTTAATAATGCTCGAGAATTGACCCCATAAAATGCATAAAAATTGTTCTATTAACCAACTAAAATGAAAAGTAAAAATTTGGACACGATTTTAAGTAGGATCTTTTTTCTATTATGTTTTCTAATTGGTTGAAGAGAAGGAGTAGGCATTCTTCTTTCTGACTTTAATGGGAAAGCTTCTAAATGTTAACTAATTTAAGAAGAGTTTAGCCAGTAGGTTTTAAGCTTCGTTAAAACAGAGTAGTAGCCGGGCTCGGTGGCTCAGACTGTAATCCCGTGCCTTTGGGAGGCTGAGGTGAGTGGGCAAGCAAGATCTCATCTCTACAATAAATCAAAAAATTAGCCAGGCGTGGTAGCGCGCACCTGTAGTTCCAGCTACTTGGAAGGCTGAGGCAGAAGGATCGCCGGAGCCCAGCAGGTCGAGGCTGCGGTGGCCGGAAGCGGCCACTGCACTCCAGTCTGGGCAACAGAGTGAGACTCCAACTCAAAAAAAAAAAACAAAACAAAAAAAAACAGAGTAGTAAGTAATACCCTGACTACTATATCACTGATATGTAGGACAAGTATTTGATACATGTAGGCACAAAATGAATATTTGTTTTCTGAATAAATGAAGCCATGATGCAGGTTTGTGGTCGAAATTTTTCAGCTTTTTAAGGAGGTCTCCAGCTCTTTTTAGTTGTGTAAAATATGAATATGAACTAGTTCTGAATTTCATTATTTCTTCTTTACATATTGATATAATTATGTGGGTTTTAATCTCATAATTGTTATTGTGTTGAGATGATTAATGATCTGATCTATGTCTCTGCATCCATCTTTGGAGACAGGCAAGCAAAGAGAAGCTCTGTGGAGGGAACTCCTCTAGGGAGCAGCTGGATGTGTATTCCGAACTTTTCCTGCCTCCTCCAGTGACTGCTAGATGGCTGGTCTGCAACCGTGTTTCTGAGACTGCTATTTTTTAAGTTGACTGGGAAACTGAGCTGAAGGGAATGGGAATAGGACAGGTTAAAATGTCACAAAGCTCATTATTATTATTATTATTATTTTTAGTTGGAGTCTCACTCTGTTGCCCAGGCTGAAATGCAATAGCATTCTCATGGCCACTGCAGCCTCAACCTGCTGGGCTCAGGTTTTCTTCTACCCAGCCTTCCAGGTAGCTGGAATTACAGACTTGCCCCATCATGCCTGGCTAATTTTTTGATTTATCGTAGAGATGAGATCTCGGCAAGTTGCCCAGGCTGGTCTCGAACCTGTGGGCTCAGGCAATCCTCTCATCTTGGCCTCCCAAAACACTGGGATTATAGGAGTAAGCCACCATGCCCAACCCTACAAAGCCCATTATTCTTGTCAAGAGTCAGCTATTCTTTTCTTAAATAAATGCTCCTCAGATTGTTGCAAGGCTTTGATTAATGTAGTTTCTAAAAAGTTGATTTTGACACTTTGCCAGTGTTTTTCTTGCCAGTGTTTTCATGGAGGAATGCCTTTTCCGGGGTCTTTACTCTGCCATTCTGGATGTTCTACTCTGTGGTTTTCCATATTTTTAACAGTCATAAGTGCTTCATTTTGGGAAAATTTCTTCTCATGCTCTTTGCCACTGAATTATAGTATTATATTTTCTTATAGAGCTGAAAGCAATTTTTAAATAGCCCAATATATGTAAAAGGTGCCATATTTTTGCTGAAACTTTTCTAGTGTATTATTTGTTTTTAAAGATTATAATTTTTGTACATATATCTTTAACAGGTCAAATATATCAATACCTGACATTATCTTTTTCTCCATATTAAAAAAGGCAACATTTATTTGTATTTTCTGCTTTTTTGACAATTTTATTTTATATCAAATTTTTCAATTCACTTGAAATTAATTTTGGCATATGTTATAGTGAAAAAATTAACTTGGTTTTTCCCAAAACATCCATTTTTTTGCACAATTTATCTAATAACCCATCTCATTTCCCATTGGTTTGTGATATTCTATCATATATCAAATCCATAAATATAATTCTCAAGTATAACAAGAATTATTTCTGGGCTTTTTTTTTCTGGACTCTGGTCATATTTCTGCCTTGAGCCAATAGAACATAATCTCTATATATTGCTGTTTTATACTATATTTTAATAGCTGATATTTATAATGATATTTAACAGCTAATAATTAATAGCCAATATATCTGTCTTGCCTTTATGGGTCTTAAATCCTTCTTCAAGTTTCATCAGAAACGTTGCTTCCTCTGAGACTTTCCTAAGCACTTCTTTTTATCCTCCTGGGTTGGGTGCCTTTTTTCTATGCTGCTTCTGCATATTCTCATAATGTCCCAGGCACATCTTTGTTATTGTATGTATCTTATCGCATTGTGAAGATTGAGTTTTTGAATGCTTATGCCATTAGACAACAGAAAACTCTTACAGGCAGAGAATATGCTCTGTATCCATGATACCTCAATTAAATTTTACTCTGATGTGGATAATGGAGAGAAGAAAATCTAGTGTACAAAATTTGGGCAGTGTTGTCATTTATTTAAGACTTATTACATTTCTCTGATGACTAGTGAGGTTGATGTATCTGTTGGCTACTCATACATCTTCTTTTGAGATGTGTCTATTCATGTTCTTTGCCCACTTTTTGATAGCATTGTTTGTTTTTTTTCGTTTCAGTTCGTTTGAATTCCTTGTAGATACTGGATGTTAGACCTTCATCCGATACATAAGTAGCAAATATTGTTTGCCATTCTGTGGATTGTCTCCCCACTTTCCTGAGGGTTTCTTTTGTTGTGCAAAAGTTTTCAGTTTGATGAGATCCCACTTATCTATCTTATCTTTTGTGGAGTTTGCTTTTGGGAATTTGTTCAAGAACTGGTTGCCTACTCCAGCATGCATAAGAGTATTTCCTACATTTTTTTTCTAGGATTTTTATAGTTTTGCTGCTTTATGTTTAGTTCTTTGATTCATTTAGAGTTGATTTTTGTATATGGCGATGGGTAGGGGCCCTGTTTCAATCTTTTGCACGTGATCAGTCAGTTTTCCCAGCACCATTTGCTAAATATGGTCTCTTCTCCAGTGTTTGTCATTGGTGGCTTTGTTGAAGATGAGTTGGTTGAGAGATCGAGTTTTTGCTTCCATAGTCTCTGTCCTGTTCCATTGGTCTATGTGTCTATTCTTGTACCAATACCAGGTTCTTTTGGTTACTGTAGCCTTGTAGTAAAGTTTAAAATAATCAGAGATATGCATATCAAAAGCACAATGAAATATCACTTAACTCCAGTAAGGATGGCCCTCATTAATAAATCAAAAAACAACATATGCTAGCAAAGGTGTGGAGAAAAGGGAGCACTTCTACACTGTTGGAGGGAGTGCAGTCTGGTTCAACCACTATGAAACACAGTGAAGCAATTCCTAAAAGAACTAAAAATTGACTTTCTATATGATCCAATAATATCTTTCCTGGGGAATAGACCCAGAGGATCATAAATCATTCTCCCCAAAAGACACCTGCACATGCATGTTTGCGGCTGCACTATTCACAGTAATAAACACATGGAACCAACACTATGACCCATCAAAAGTGGATTGGATTGAAAAATGTGGTACATATACACAATGGAGTATTACACAGCCATAAAGAAGAACAAAATCATTAAATCTGCAGCAAATTGGACGGAGTTGGAGACCATGATACTTAGTGATCTTTCACAGAAACAGGGAACTAAATACCGCATGTTCTCACTCATAAGTAGGATCTGAGCATTAATCACAATAGCACAAGGGAAGGATCCGCAGTCAAGGACACTGCCAGGGGAGAGAGGAAAGGAGAGGGCACACAGCATCACAAAGACTACCTTGTCCTAAACCAGGAGAAGTGCAGGCCAGTTGGAGGTTCAAACTTTACCAAGATTTGGAAATCTTTAATGCTTTGTCAATGTCTAAGCAAAAACTTAAGGAAACTGGGAAAGGTAAATTTTGGGCACTTAGGTTTTCACTAAAAATTTTGCTGTCAGTTAGCAGCAGTGCAGAGAGTGGGACACACTGGACAGACACACTTTGATAGAATACAAAAGAGAAAGCTTGCCCATAGCTTGTCACACACACCAGCCTCATCCTTCCTCTAGGTCGCTTTTTTTTTTTTTTAGCTAACATTTTTCTTTTTTTATTTGATAGTCACTATTTTAAAGATGTAGGATACACTTCAGGATTAAGTATTCAAGTGGGCATCATACAAGTAAAGCTTGACCCTCCCTTTTGTTTGAGATCAGGTACTCTTATTGATGTTGTGCCCCATACCACCCCCACCCAGGTAGTATTCCACTACTGTCAATCCCTTTCTCATAGATTTTGGTAAAAGTTCAGGGTCCACTGATGAGTGAGAACATGTGATAATCTGTTCTTTGTTTCTGTGATAGATCACTGAGTATGATAGACTTTAAATCCATCCAAGTTGCTGCTAAGTCCATATGTTTGTCCTTCTTTGTGGCTGTGTAGTATTCCATTGTGTATATGCACCACATTTTTTTTATCCAGTCCAGTTTCAATGGGCAGCATGGTTGGTTCCATGTTTTTGCTATTGTGAATAGTGCTACAACAAACATACATGTGCAGGCATCTTTTTTGTAGAATGCTTTGAGTTCCTCCGGGTATATTCCCAGTAGGGAGATTGCTGGGTCATATGGAAGATCAATTTCTATTTTTTATAGAAATCACCACACTGTTTTCCATAAAGGTTGAACTACTTTGGATTCCCACCAGCAGTGTAGAATCATTCCTTTTTTTCCGCATCCTCACCAGCATCTGTTTGTGTTTTTTCATAAAGGATGTTCTTTCTTAATGAGGTTAAGTGGTGTCTAAATGTGGTTTTGATTTGCATTTCTCTGACGATTAATAAGACTGAGCACTTTTTCATGTGTCTGTTGGCTGCCTGTATATCTTATTTTGAGAAGTGTCTTTTTGTCTCTTTTGCCAATTTTTTAATGGGGCTGTTTGTTTTTTTCCTTTCAGCACATTTGAATTCCTTGTATATCCTGGATGTCAGGCCTTTGTCAGATATATAGTTGGCAAATATTTTTTCCCATTCTGTGAGCCATCTCCCCACTCTTTTGACCGTTTCTTTTGCTTTGCAGAAGGTTTTCAGTTTGATGAATTCCCACTTGTCTATCTTTATCTCTTATGGCATGGACACTTGAAGTTTTGATCAGGAATTTGTTGCCTACTCCAATGTCTGAAGTTTTACGTTTAGGTCTTTGATCCATTTAGAGTTGACTTTTGTGTATGGTGATAGGTAGGGATCCTGTTTCAATCTTCTTCATGTGGTCCGTCAGTTTTCCCAGCACCATTTACTGAACAGGTTCTCCTCTCCTCAGTGATTGTTGCCAGAGGCTTTGTTGAAGATGAGTTGGTTGAGAAATTGAGGTTTTGCATCTGGAATCTCTAGCCTGGTCCATTGGTCCATATGACTTTTCTTATATCAATACCATGCTGTTTTGATTATTGTAAACTTATAGTAAAGTTTAAAGTCTGGAAGTGTGATATCTCCTGATTTTTGTTGTTGTTGTTAAGGATTATTTTGGTAATTCATGGTCATTTATGTTTCCATATGAATTTCTATATTGTCACTTTCAGGTCTGAGAAGAATGATGTTGGTAATTTTGGGGTATTGCGGAAATTGTAGATTGCCTTTGGTAGGATGGACATTTTAACAATGTTAATTCTTCTTATCCATGAGCATAGAATATTTTTACACTTCTTTATGTCTTCCTGGATGTCTTTGAGCAGTGTTTTGTAGTTTTTGCTGTAATGGTCTTTCACTTCTCTGGTTAGGAAGATGCTGAGGTATTTCATTTGTGTGTGTGTGTGTGTGTGTGTGTGTGTGTGTGTGTATGTCTATTGTGAATGGGATTTTGCTTGTTATTTTGTTCTCCACCTGTTTGTTGTTGGTGTATAATAATGCAACTGTCTTTTGCACATTTATTTTGTACCCTGAGACTTTGCCAAATTCCTTTATCAGTGCAAGGAGGTTTTGGACAGATTCTCTTGGATTTTTGAGGTATAGGATCATATCATCAGCAAAGAGGGACAACTTAACTTCATCTTTTCCTATTTGGATACCCCTGGTTTCCTTTTCTTGTCTAATTGCTATTGCTAGGACTTCCAACACAATGTTGAATAGGAGGGGTGAGAGTGGACAGGTTGTCTTGTTTCAGTTTTCAAAATTTGGAAAATGCTTCCAATTGCTGTCCATTTAGCAATATGCTGGCTGGGGGTTTACCTTAGATGGCGCTTACTATTTTGAGGTATGTTCCTTCTATGCCTAGGTGTTCAAAGATTTTTCTCAAGAAGTGATGCTGGATTTTATCAAAGGCTGTTTCTACTTCTAATGACATAACATGTGCTTCTTGTTTTTACATCTGTTGATGTATTTAATTACATTTATAATCTTGCAGATGTTGAATCAGCCCTGCCTCCTGGGGATGAAGCCTACTTGGTCATGGTGGATGATTTTTTTAGATATGTTGTTGGATGTGATTTGCTAGAATCTTGTTGAGAACTTTTGCATCCATGTTCATTAGGGATATTGGCCTGTCGTTGTCTTTTTTTGTTGGATCTTTATCCAGTTTGAGTATCAGTGTGATGTTAGCTTCATAAAATGATTTGGGGAGAATTCCATCTTTCTCAATTGCCTGGAACACTTTCAATAGGATTGGTACCAGTTCCTCTTTGTATGGGTTTTCTTTTGGTTACACTGGAAATTACCTGTATTCTTCTGTTGATTTTTCCTCATTTGTGACAGATCTCTTTCTTTTCTCTTTAGTTCCATTATTCAGTGGCAGTGGGAGAGGCTTTCACTTCTGATGATTGCTCAGCCATTTATTCTTTCCTGATCAGGGCTCTGAATTTGTTATATTTTGAAACAGGCTATGGGTGGGAAGCTTTGCTGTCTCTTGTAGTTTTGAGAGTAGAATAAGGTGGATGAGGAGCTAGGATTCAGAAACTACTTGCAAATCACAATGATTGTGGTATGGGTTCCCTGAGTCCCACTCCCCACCACCGCTCTAGATGATGATGCAATGGGTATGTGTGTGCACCCCATGAGTCCAGGACACAGTAACAGCAATTAGGAGAACAGAGAAAAGTAGACTGAAATAAGAGAGACAAAAATAAGTAAATAAATAAATAAATAAATAAATAAGCAAGCAAATAACCAAAAACCCCCAGAAAAACAAAAGCAGAAACCAAAGCAAAAAAAACAAAAAACAATTAAACACACACACACACCCCTAGACCAAAATAAACTTAG
>CAUYQG010277303.1:0-23716 GCA_963574415.1 Tarsius wallacei
ATCTTTTTCTCCAAGGCTATCGTGTTTGGCAGCTATTTTTGTCTGCTCTTTTCTCTTCCAATTACATGCTCTGTACAGAACTTAAGTTTTAGAAAAAAGTTATATTTGTACCTAAATGACATTATGCATATCAGAGGTCAAAAGCTGAATGTATGCAAGCTATTTCTTCACAACCAATATGTTCCTGATACATAAAATGACTGATTATAGGAATTCAGAGAGTATATTTTTGAGGGGAGATCCAAATGACCCCAAAATGTATTTGTAAAACATGTGTATTTATTCTTACATGTTTAAATTTCAGCCACCTTCAAAGTACTCTTTGTTTGATGCAATAAACCTATCAAGACACTTTTTCCACTCCTCAAAACGGTTTTTGAACTCATCAATTTTGATGGCTTTTAGTGCTTCTACCATTTTTTGTTTCACCTCTTCCATATCAACAAAATGCTTCCCTTTTAGGACTTTTTTCTTCTGAGGAAACAAAAGTCACTCAGGGAGAGATTGGGTGAATAGGGAGGGTAGGGCCTGAGGGTCATGCCATTTTAGTCAAAAACTGCTGAACACTCAAAGTGGTGTGGGCAAGTTGTACTGCAAGTCCCATGGACTGGAGTGAGCACACCCATTTCTAGGTCCGTGGACATCCCTTTTCTTGAACTTCTTGATTGGTCTTTTTCCAATCGGTGCATTTTCAACCAATCAGCATGCTCTCAAGACTACACAAAACCCTGATTGCAGAAGCATCATTGCCAACCCTCTTTTGGGTCCCCTCCTGCTGCTGGTAGCTTTCCTATCTTCTAATAAATTCCTACTTATTTACTCTCCAGTGTCCACATCTCTCATTCTTCCTGGGCATGAGACACAAACCTGAAACTGCTGAACTAGAAAAGCTGCACTCACTGGACTGGAAGAGCTGGGCCTGCTGAGCTGAGAGAGCTTCAGCACTACTTGGGGGCCTGGTTTTCCAGCCCACTGAGCTGGTGGAGCGATAACACTTCTTTGGGGCTGGTTCACTGGCCCACCAAACTGGCAGAACTGTGAAAACTTCTTGGGGGCTGACTCATCAGCCCAATGAACCAGCAAAACTGTAGACACTCCTAGGGGCTCTCTGACCCCTGGACTAAGAGAGCTGTGACTCTCCTTGGGAATTCCACAACGGTTGGCATCCCAAGTTCTCAAGTGCCACCAAGTCTCCTATCCAGATGCCATCATGTCTCCAGCCACTGTGTGGATTCCTGCTGGCAGTGCAGCTCCGGGAACTGCAACATCCCTTGAAAACCTAGCTTGCCAACTCGCGGGACAAAAAAACTGCATTACTATCACACTAAGATAGTGAATCATCATGTAAACAACACAGTTTCTTCAAACATTCTATCCTCTTCTTAGAAGTATAGGCTTCAAGTATTTTTCTTTTGTGACCCCACAAAGTTCTGCTTGTCCTGCGTTTTTCTTTTATGATGTCAAACCCAGCCTTCTTGCATTCCTGTCAAGAAATAGTTATTTGGAACTCTGCTTAACTGGTTCTTCTTTGGGTTAGGATAGGACTGGGAAGGAGAAAAAGGACCAAAAAGGTCAAGATGTAGCAAACGCCTCTTCTTATTTTTAAATAGCCTGAGATATTTTATTCTACAGTAAGTAGGTGATTCTTGTCCTGAATACTAAATCCCTCTAGTTGGAAACCTAGAAAATTCCTCACAGTCCTGGTTTATGTTTCAGACCAGCTAATAGTACACAATTGAGTTTTCTTGAAGAAGAAGGATAGGGCTTCGATGCATGTTTATGCATTGTTTTAAGCTAAATGAAATCACATCCAGTTGTGGGTGAACAAAATAGACAGATGCTCTGGGTCTCCAGGGTGTGGGGCTAGAAGTGATTTTAGGAATAGAGGGTTCCCAGATAGCAAAATAAATGAAATCAGAATTCCTAACTACTCAATTGACATAAATTATTATTCTCTCTAAGTAAATTGAGGAGTGGTCATTTATATGCCTATAATATGCATATCGTAGGCTCATATGTCTTTTCAATCTTTTCAACCTTGTAACATGGACAAAGTGTTAGTGTTTTTTACCCTGTGATTCTATATTGGGAAAAAGAGGGACTTTTGTCTTGGTGTTACTTAAATCTCTAGGTTATGCAAAAGCTAACTGGCTAGTATCAGTTTTTTTAAAATTTAGTGTAATTAATGTTTCTTGTGACTTTATTGGAGTGCCATTTGTTGGGACCTCTAATGCTTGAAGCTGATCTTGAAATGGAGGTGGGTGGGGGGAGGGTGGATCAGTTTACACTGTGAACTCCTAGTCTTTGCAGAGGTGAAGTAACACAGCTTTCCCAAAAATCAAATGGGAGGCCTATCCATGTGATAGACCTCACTCACTATCTGAGGTCCAGTGGCAGGAAAGAGAATGAAATCTTTTGAAATACAATTTTCTTGAGAAAAGCTTAAGTCTAGGCTGGTGACTCAAACTCAAGGAGTGAAGTGGTTTCAACACAACTGATGCTAGAAGGTTCTCTTAAGTCTGCCACCTTAGCACAATGTTTGTACTATGAGGACCACTGGCTGAGCATGAGAGTGTGAAATAAAACAAGTCCTCCATTGTGGTTTGTCCCAGGACCTGGACCAGAAAGGACATCCTGGCATCAGTAGAGAAGCATCATACATCAGATATTGTAGGATCATTCACGATAGCCACACAGTGTGGTGGAAAGAAGCAACAGCGGCACTGAACTTATTAGTTACCACATCTCTTTGTTAGTGTTTGGACATAGGACTGAAATCTCATAGGACTGAGACTTTGTGGTTCTCAGACAATTCATAGGTAGGATTGGAGTGGTACACAGGGAGGAGGATCTCACAAGGACAATGGGACTTCCTGTTAGGCAGTGGGGATCAAGTGACTTATTTGTTTGGGATTTTAAAAAGAAAGATAATGTCACATTTGTTCAACTTCCTTAATGAAATATGGCCCTCCAGTTTCACAGACTGTGATTGTCTAACAAAAGATGTTTTAAGTTAGAATATGTGCTCATGTGAAGGCACAATCATAGAGGCTCTTTGCCAACCTTAAAAAAATTGGCCATGGTGAGAGGATTGCCTGAGCCCACGGGTTGGAGAACAACCTGAACAACTTGGCGAGACCTCATCTCTACAATAAACCAAAAAATTAGCTGGGTGGGCCAGCGCATGCCTGTAGTTCCAGCTAATTGGAAGGCTGAGGCAGAAGGATTGTCTGAGTCCAGGGGGTCGATGCTGGGGTGGCTGTGAGCATGCCACTGCACCCTAGCCTGGGCAATGGACTGAGACTTCAACTCAAAAAAAAAAAATCAATTATTTTCTGCCACCTTTTATCTTCCTCCATTCTAGCACCTGTGAATTAAAAAATTTTTTAAAAACTTGTTTTAGAATTGTGGGGTACATGTAAGGATTTGCTACATAAGTAAATTGCATGTAGGTGAGATTTGGGCTTCTAGAAAAAACCCTCCTTCTCTCCCTTCCTTTCCCCATTAGCTGTTCCTGCATTTGTGCTTGCATGCCAGTGTTTAGAGCCTGCTTATGAGTAAGAACATGCAATATTCAGTTTTTTGTTTTTATGATAGTTCTCTTAGAATTATGATCTCCATCTGTGTCCATGTTGCTGCAAAGGACATGACTTTTGTTCTTCTTTAAAGCTGTGTAGCATTTCATCATGTATATGTGTCATATTTTTCTTTATCCAGTCCACTTTCAATGGACATCTGGGTTGGTTCCATGGTTTTGCTGTTGTGAATAGTGCAGCAATGGACATACATGTGAAGGTATCTTTTTAGTAGAGTGATTTATATCCTTCTGGATATATTCCCAGAAGAGGGATCACTGGATTGTATGGAAGCTCACTTTTTAGTTCTTTGATAAATCACCACACTGCTTTCCACAAACGTTGAACTAACGTACATTTCCACCAACAATGTAGAAGCATTCCCTTTTCTCTGCAGCCACACCAGCATCTGTTGATTTTTGACTTCTTAATGATAGTCATCCTGACTGGTGTGAGGTAGTGTCTCATTGTAGTTTTGATTTGTATTTCTCTGATAATTAGTGATGCTGAACCTTTTTCATATCTGTTGGTTTTTTGTCTGTCTTCCTTTGAGAAGTGTTTGTTCATGTCCTTGGCCTCCTTTTTATTTTCTTTTTTGAGTCAAAGTCTCTGTCACCCAGACTGGAGTGCAGTGGCATACTCACAGCCACCACAGTCTTGGGCTGCTGGACTTAGATTATTCTTCCACCTTAGCCTTCCAAATAGCTGGAATTACAGGTGTGCACCACCGTGCCCCGTTAATTTTTCTTGATTCATTGTAGAGATGAGGTCTCACCACGTTGCCCAGGCTGGTCTTGAACCCCTGATCTCAGGCAGTCAATCCTCTTGCCTCCACCTCCCAAATAGCTGGGATTACAGGCATGAGCCACTGTGCCTGATGTGTCCTGCTTTTTAATGCAGCTATTTTTTTCCTGTCAATTTGAATTCCTTGTAGATTCAGGATATTAGACTTTTGCTAGATGAATTGCCTGCAAATATTTTTTTTTCCCATTCTGTGGGCTGTCTCTTTACTGTCTTGATTTTTGTTGTTGTTGTTGTGGAAAAACTTTTTAGCTTGATAAAGTCCCATCTGTCAATTTTAGTTTTTGCTGTATTGGCTTTTAAGGGCTTGGCCATAAGTTATTTGCCTACTCTGAGGTTTAGGAGGGTATTCCCCAAGGTTTCTTCTAAGATTCATAGTTTGAGAATTCACATTTAAGTCCTTGATCCATTTTGAGTTAATTTTTTTATATGGTGATAGGTAGGGGGTCCAGTTTTATTCTTCTGCCTATGGTTAGCCAGTTTTCCCAGCACTATTTGCTAAATACTCTTTCATTTTCCCGATGTCTTTTTTTGGTCAGCTTTTTCAAAGATTAGTTGGTTGAAGGTCCATTTTCCAGGTTCTCTGTCCGGTTCCACAGGTCTATGTGTCTATTTTTGTACCTGCACCATGCTGTCATAGTTACTGTAACCTTGTCTTGGCTACTGCAGCCTTGAAGTAAAGTTTGAAGTCTGGAAGTGTATTGCCTTCAGTTTTGTTATTTTTTGCTGAGCATTGCTTTGTTCAGGCTCTATTTTGCTTCTGTATGAATTTCGGTATTGTCTTTTCTAGGTCTGTTAAAAATGATGCTGGTAATTTGATAGGGACTGCTTTTTTGGTGTCTAGGGAGATAATCATGTGGTTCTTGGTTTTACACCTGTTTATATGATAGATTACATTTACTGATTTACACGTGTTGAACCGGACTTACAGCCTGGGAATGAAGCCCACCTGGTCATGATGGATGATTCTTGAAATGTACTGTTGGACATGATTTACTAGAATCTTGTTGAGAATTTTTGCATCTATGTTCATCAGAGAAACTGGCCTGTGTTTTTTTTTTCTTGTTGGGTCTTTGCCATTTTTGGGTATCATAATGATACTGGCTTCCTAGAATGAGCCAAGAAGCATTCCTTTCTTCTTGATTGCTTAGAATAATTTAAAGAGGTTTGGTATCAACTCTTTCTTGTACCTCCTGTAAAATTCAGCCCAGAAACCATCTAGTCCAGAGGTTTCTTATTACTGAGTAAATTTATCAGATTTTTATTGTTCTATTTATGGCTTCAATTTCTTCTTGTTTCAATCTTAGGAGAATTTTGTTTCAATTCCTTGTGATACCAGAAATTCTTCCATTTCCTCTGGATTTTCTAGTTTATTTGTACACAGATGTTTGCAGTAATCTTTGATAGTCTTTTGTATTTCTACAGGTTCAGCTGTATTATTGCCTTTTTCATTTCTAATTGTGTTTATTCAAATTTCTCTCTCTCTCTTTTTTTGTTAATATGGCCAGGGATCTGTTAATCTTATTTATCCTTTCAAAGAACCAACTTTTCATGTCATTGATTTTCATGATTTTTTGTTCTCTATTTCATTTAACTGTAACTTTATTTTTAATGATTTCCATTTTTTTTCTACTGATTTTGTGATTGGATTTCTCTTGACTTTCCAGCTCTCTTAGGTGTGACATTAGACTGTTTACTTGAGATCCCTCTATTTTCTTGATATAGTTGTAGACTATAGTTTAGAACACTTAACTTACTTAACACTTAACACTCTATAGTTTAGAACACTTAACCCTACAACAACAGAATATGTATTTTTCCCATTAACACCTGGAACATACTTCAATATCAACCACAAACTTGAGCATAAATCAAGCATGAACAAATTTCAAAAGGTTGAAATTACACCAAGCATTTCTCAGACCACAGTGTAATAAAAATAAATGTCATAATCAACAGGGAACCCCCTTCCCCCATCCCAGCATCCTTTTCATGGTTTCCCAGAGATTTTGGTGGGTTGTGTCTTTGTTTTCATTTGTTTCTGGGAGGCTTTTTATTTCAGCCTTGATTTCTGTGTTAACACAGAAGTTATCCAGAAGCATGTTGTTTAATTTTCATGTATTTGTGTGTCTTGATGGGATGGGGGAAGGGGGTTCCCTGTTGATTATGACATTTATTTTTATTCCACTGTGGTCTGAGAAATGCTTGGTGTAATTTTAACCTTTTGAAATTTGTTCATGCTTGATTTATACTCAAGTTTGTGGTTGATATTGAAGTATGTTCCAGGTGTTAATGGGAAAAATACATATTCTGTTATTGTAGGGTTAAGTGTTCTGTAAATGTATATTAGGTCCAACTGATCAAATGTCAAGTTATGGTTCCAAATTTCCTTGTTATTTTTTTTTTTGCCTCAATGATTTGTCTAAGGCTGTTAGAAGAATATTAAAATCTCTGACTATAACTGTATGGCTGTCTATGTCCTCTCTTGGTTTATTTAGCAATTGTTTTATAAATCTGGGTGCTCCTATGTTGGGTATGTATATATTCAAGATGGGTCTTTCTTGCTAGTAGATTGAACCTTTTATCATCATGTAATGTCCTTCTAAATTTTATTGGTTTAAAGTCTGTTTTATCTGATATAAGAATAGCTACTCCTTGTTTTTTGGTTTCTATTTGCCTAGAAGATCTTTCTCTGGCCCTTTACCTTGAGCCTGTAGGTGTCATTTGCAGTGAGATGCGTTACCTGAAGGCAGATCAAGGAGGGATCATGTTTCTTTATCCACTTCACTAATCTATGCCTTTTTAGTGGAGTGTTCAGTCCATTCACATTCAAGTTAATTATTGATTGAGGGGGTTTGTTCCTGTCATGTGGCTATTAAGAAGTGGCTTTGTTTTTTTAGGTTTTGTGGTTGATTTTTATGGTCTGTCAGCTGTGCTAGTCTGTGCTTTTGCAATGGGTGGAACCATTCTTTTGTTTCTTTCTATGCTTAGAATTTTCTTAAGTATCTCTTTAAAGGCTGGTCTGGAGGTAGCATATTCTCTTAGGGACTGGATGTCTGGGAAGGATTTTAATTCTCCTTCATTAATGAAGCTTAGCTCAGTGGGATAGGAAATTCAAGGCTGAAATTGCTTTTATTTAACAAGGGTTAAAGTTGAAACCAATTCCCTTCTGTCTTGTAGGGTTTCTGCCAAGAAGTCTGCTATAGTTCTGGTGGGTCTTCTTTGGTAGGTAGTCTGTCCTTTCTCTCTAACTGCCTTTAGGAATTTTTCTTTCATGTTAACTTTAGAGAGTTGGATTATTATGTGCATTGGGGATGGTCTTCTTGTGTAATACCTTGCAGGAATTCTTTGAATCTCTTGTATCTACACTCTCAAGTGCCTCTCTAGTGGGATAGGGGAAATTTTCTTGGATGACATCTTGGAAGGCTTGATCCAGGTTGTTCTCCATTTTCTCAGGGATTCCAGTTAACCAAGGATTTGATCTCTTTACACAATCCCAAATCTCTTATAACCTTTTTTCCTTTAACTTGCTATAGCCATTTTCAGGGACCTTAACAGCTTCCATGTCCTTAAGGCTTATAACATGGCTTTACTATTGTCAATTTTTTAAGTGTTTCTGGAGAAACACTTTCAGGTAAGCAGATTCACTGACTGTCTTCTCTTTTTTTATTTGTCCTAATCTTTTTATCCTTGTATTTATAAAATGGGTTAGTTCAATAGTTTGACCCTCAAGCTCTGAGAGTCTTTCTTCTACTTGATCAGTTCTGGTGTTGAGGCTTGCTATTGTATTTTCAAGTTCCAGGAAAGAATTCACTTCAGAAAATCAGATTGGTCATTTAAAAAAAATAATAGCTAGCTCAGGTTTTAGTTTCTGTACTGTTTCTGTGGCCTGGTGGATCTGTGTGTCCAATTTCTCATGGATTTCATTGAGTGTCTTTGCCATCCATAGTCTTAATCCTATGCCTGTCATCGGGGACAGGTCATTCTGGATGGGTTCTATTGCTTGAGACCTGGGAAACCCTTTTGTGAGTTTAGACTTGATAAGGTTTTGGGATTGCCATTGTTTTTATGCTGGTTGGTTCTTTTTCATCTGTGAGGGCAGACTCTTCTCTATTTTGTTTTTGTCTGTCTTCCCTCCTCTGGCCTACCTGTGGTGGGGACAGCAGTGGCAGGAAGGGTGGTGATGTGGGGGAAAGCTATCTGAAACTCCTTTACCAGTGCATCCTGGCAGAAACGGGATGAGACTTTTCCTCTATTTCAGAGTTTTTCCTCTACCTTTGGGACAGACACTGAGTTCCTAGCTAGAGCTCCACGGTTCTTCTCCAGGCAGCCCGGAGGAGCCCTGTGTCTCTACTCTGGCTCAGGTGATTTTGGGGATGTGGAATGGCCTCCTCCTTTGTGGACAGGACTGCCCCTTTTGCCTTGAGTAGAAGACAAAGGGTGGGGCGAGGTTGTTATTTCCTTTGACCACAGTTGTGGGGGCCTACTGCCACCACTGTGCTGTGCAGCAGTGCCTTCCCTTTTAGATCTTGCTTTGCTCCCTGGAGGGGCTATGGCAACCATGGTGACCCAATGAGGGCAAGCTCCATCTGCAGCCTTGATGGCTGCTGGCACTGGAGAAACTTCCATAAATTGGTCACATTGGTCATGCTGGGTAATGAGGAAGTAGGGAAGAGAGAGTGCTGTGTGGCACAAACCACCTCTAAAGGGTGTTTCTCGCTGAGACTCTTCATGGGGGTTGTCAGTGGCTGCAAAGCGGGACTTTTGGGAACTGGGTTCCCTAAGTCTCCATGTGGCTTCTGCGTTGTCTGTCTCTATTTAGAGAAGCCCTGCGTACCTGGTCAGTGTAGGAGGGATATGCGTGTGTGGGGGGTGGGTAGGGTGGTTCCTGGGTTGTCTCTTTCTTGGCTGAGACTGCAGAGGCTTGCATGAGCTATATAGAGGAAAAAAGCTGTCATTTTCACTCACCCCTTCTGTCTCCAAAGGTGCTGCCCTATTTTCATGTCAGGGCCACTTCTAGGCATGTCTGTGCCTTGAAACTGTCCATCTTCTGCATTCCCAGGCCATCTGATAGACCTCAGTTTAGGTTTTCAGGTCAGCCCTCAAAGCCTTAGGTCTGCTCCTCCAAGCAGGTTTATTTGCAGAAAGGTACAATGGTGCCATATGTTCAGCCAGCCATCTTGGTCCTCTTCCCATGAATTCTTTCAACATTTACTGCTCACTGAGTAATGGTACCACAGAAATACAAAAAGAAATAAATTCTCAGCGTTTAAGTTTCAAAGTGGCTTTTGTGGTCCATAGAAAAAGTAATAACCTTGAAAGAAAATATTTTTTTTCAAAGAGCCAAGTGGGTTTTGGAGAATAAAGTTGCAATCTATTAAATGCTAGGCATTAAGAAAAAAACAGGTATAATAAAAATTATGCTTGAAAATTTTTATATTCCAGGAAATTGTATGGGAAAGCTCAAAATTCAAGAATGAACTTGGTATTTTTCTCTCTGCAGTTTGACTATGGGATCCATTTGACCAGGGTAATGGATATCAGGGTTTAGTTTGAAAGGCGTAACATGTGCGGAAAAGGCATTATGGGACGAATTAAACAAAATTAGTCCTCCTTGTTTAAATTGAGTAAGCATGCCTGAATTTGTTGAGAACACATTTTGCTTCTCAACTTTCTCCACAAAAGCAGTTTAAAATCTCTTTGGCTTGAGAGAGGGAGAGACAGTTATAGCAGAGGTTGGGATATTTAGATGCTTTTAAATGTATCTAGCTGGGTCTCCAAAGATAAAGTCTGTTTTGGAGATCTGAGGCTTCTCCTCGGAATTATGCCGGATGGTGCTTGAAATGTAAGTATGAGACAACAATTTTTTTTCCTGCAGCATGTCAGCATTGTGCTTCTGCAGAAGAATAGAAATAGAAACGTTTTATGTTTAGGCAAAGAGGAAATGGAGAAAGATCCCTTAATCTCTCATGACAAAATGCAGAAAGGTAAAAAAGTAGCTCATATGAATGTTAAGGTAGTGGTCACTTCTGCTTGGAAAGCTGAGGAATGCTCAGATGAAGAAATGGAGTCTGATAAAACTTGTGGATATTAGAAGTCTAGTGAGATGGGATGGGACATGCAAATATCAGAAAATGTGGATATCAGAAGGGCATGGGATAAAATATCTTGCAATTTCCTCTGATGATGTAATTCTAGCTATTTTCGTTATTCAATTTGTTACCACCAGGATCCAAGGAAGAGCTAAGTTCATATGTGAAGTGAAAATGTTCCCATTGTAGTCAGAGACCGACAATAACATTCCTATTATAATAGTGTTGAACTTGTGGATACTACATATAGTGCCTCAGACATTTATGTCAACAAATTCTAATTTAAACTGATGAAAAAATACAGGGTGAGAAACTGTCCACATAGGGGTGAGAACTCAGATTCAGGGGGGACATTCATGGAACAGTGAAGAGGATGCTGAGTGCTGACCAGGGACATGAGCAGAAACAATGTGGGTGATGATCAGAGGCTATAGCCAGATGAACGTTATTTTTTTAGTAGGTGGCTTGTAAGATGAGATAACTTTCATATTTGTGGAACTTGGGAGTTCTACACACGGATATGGCAAGACTAGCATTCTATGTTCTTTGGTGTAGACTTGCTATTGTGTTTCCATATATTGATATGCTGTGAATGAAATGTGTCTTTGATATTACACAGCATAGAAGTTGGGGGCAGTTTTTACTTGAAGGATATACTGTTGCATTAAAGGTCACAAAAATGTAAGATAGAACAAAGGCAATTCTTTAAAATGTTTACTTGTTACCAAGTAAGAGCTGTCTTTGTTTCCTAGATGATGCTTTCAATCTGTAGGTGGAACCACAACCAATTTCAATGTATCATTCATATTTCTATTGTTTGACTTGCACAGAATAATAATAGTATTGCCAAAAGAACAACGCATTGGAGAAACTTTGTTGTGTTAGCTGAGGAACTGTTTATCAGCTACATGCAAAATCAAAAATGAAAGTGTCAGAATCCTCTTAAAGCTGTCTCCACCATTGCAGAAGTGAAAGTCTCTCACTGAAAGGCCATGATTTCTTCCTGGTTATTTTATTATTTCTTGTGAACACCTTAATATTGAAGGCTATTAATAAAAGCTTATCTATTTTGGTCCCCCATTGTGAATCTATCCTAGATTTGATAGTTATTTTCTCAATTAGGCCTTTGAACATTAATATATTGCAGAGCTTAAACCCAACCACATTAGGCATTTCCACTTAATACAGAGCTCTTAGTATGAATCATGATGAATGTTTTACATTTTCCTTTTTTCTAAAGACCTAGGGAATTGCTACATAAGTTGTAAGTAATGTGTCTGCAAGAACAAAGCAATATGGCTTAAACAGCTCAAAATCATGCTATGAAAGCTCCACTCTATCTAATTTATACACAATTTGCAACATTTTCCTCTGTTTTCCCCTGGGAAAATGTGAAATATGATGCCCTGTAGAATTGTAGATTGGTAATGCTAATATTTGTTTTTCCCCAAATTCATTTGCAAGAAGTTAGAAGACACAGTATTGGCTTGATAGATAGAAGATCAGAATTCTGGGCCCATTTCTACTGCTTCTTAGCTGTGACCTCAGACAAGTCATGAAACTTCACTGAAGATAAGTTTTTTTCCCCCCTTGGGAATGGGCAAATTAACATCTACTCAACATTCACTCAACTTGTGGAAATCAAAGACAATATTAGGTGGGACCTTGCCTGAAAATAGGAGTCTACCAACATAATGAAGAATTAATGAGACATCCTAGAAAATAGTGTGAGTCGTTTGGAACAATAAGTGGAATAAGTTCTCAATTGCTCATCGTGGATTCCAATCTCCACCCCCAGGTGGATGCCTCTGGTTTGCATTACTTGAACCCAAGTTATCCCATTTCTTCCTTTCAGAGATTGATATCCTGGTACTATTAGGAGTTGTATGATAATTCATGAGCTGCGTCAGATGGAACCTAATTGTCAGAATAACCCAAGAGTTTTCAGTAGTTACCAACAATTGGAAATCCATGGCTTTTACATTTGTACCACTTCCTTCCTTCAGTGAATGTTTTGTGATATCCATGGTCCAATGGGTTTTGAAGGCGAAATTGATGAATTCATAGGTCTCTCTATCTGCCTTGATTGTAGAATTCTCTCAATCCTGTACATTGGAGCACAACAGTGTTTCAAATTTGAATAATCTTGTAGCATTCTTTTTAATTGAAGGGTGTTTTCTTTTTCTTTCTCAGTAAACAATTCTTTACCTGACAAAAGGAAATAGCTGGATATATATCTTCACAAAGTCCCTGATGATGTTCCCCTGACGTGTGCTGTCCCAGTTTTATAAATTAGAAATCTGGTCATCTCAGCTCAGTCTCTAAGCAGTGCCAGCTGTCTTCTCTTTCGAACACTGCAAAGATGCTTTGAAGCTGCTTCTGTATTGTTGGCAACATTAGCACAGAAAGATTTGCAGACTATAATAGCTGGGAAAGGTTACACAGCCTCACATAATTGACTATGGCAATATAAAATATTGCCTGCTCCGTTTTGTAACAAAGTAGATATTGCTTTCTTTTGGATTTGAAGGGAAACAAAGTAAAGCAGAATTGCCTTTGCTGTTAAGTTTCCAGGTTAAAAGCTGCAAATCTGTGTTGTAAAGTGTGTCTTCCCTGGCTGAGTATAGTAAATTACCATCCTATCCTGCTGTACAGACAATATGTTTCCAGCTTAATGAATCAGGTGCTTTGTGTTTGCTCCAGCTATTCAGTGTAAGGCAAATGGGCTCATAAAAAGAGAGCAGCATTGAGAGACACCAGCCATTTTAGTTTATTTACCTTCAAATAATTGTCAGGTGAAATAGTTATGTGGATGTTTTTAAGATCAAGAAATGAAGTTTAAAAATTTTGGATTTTTTTCTTGCTGTAAAGAAAAACATCCAGAACGAATCACAGATAGCCAGGAGATGCTTTGCACTACAGCACTAATTGTTCAGCTCATGTTAACCTCACTTGGAGAGCTCTGGTCTTACGAAGTGTATGTTTAGCAAAGAAAAAAAGAAAGAAAAAAGAGGCTCTTTATTTTTGTTACTGTATCAAAGGGTAAGTTAGCCTCAATCTTGCTTTTACTTTGTGTGGTTTCATGTTTGTTTGTTTGCTAGAGTCTGATAGACATTTAGGAAAACATCTGTGAAAGAATCAGATTCATTGTTTCCATATTCATTACTATACCTTTAAAAATGAATGTGACAAGACTGTCTTAAACAACAAAACCATTATGGTAACTTCTCTGAGGAGCTGTTAATAATTTAAACATCACTGAGACAATTTTTTGCAAGACAAAACCACTATGGGGCACTTTGGAAACAGGTAGAGAGCTCCCAGAAATATTTTTTCCCTTATATTTATATGTTAAACCAAGAATCACATAATCAAATTCATTCTAAGGGAGAAGATAAACACCATAGTAATGGCTACTACCAAGGTTTGCAAAAGAGAATAATAATAATAAAAAAACCCTACTTCCCACGTAGTTTAGAGGTAATAGAAATAAACCTCTGAAAAGAAGCATAGAATATTTATTGAGGAGTACACTGTTTACTCTAGAATTACTGAGGGCTGGTGACAGTGATTAAATGTTCCATGGCTACATAGAGAGATGCTGAGGTTTTAATGTACAAGATATTGATTACATGATGAATCCCAACAGTTTGTTTCCTGCAGCTGCTTGCAACATGGGGAGAAATGAAAATAACACATAAAATAGGCTACATCACATGCAAAATGAAGCAGGTGATGAGCTGAATGAAAGATGAATTTCCTTCTTCCATTCATAAATGTTAGAGTTGCCTATTGAATTAATCTGTTTGAAATGAGGAAGTGTAACTATAGAATATAGTTATTACAAATGCCAATGAAATAATGAGATTTTTAGTTCAACTTTAAGACTCGCTTCTTTATTCGGTCTTCATTTAATATTTCAATATGTAACAGTACCACTAGGATTTTCACCCTTGGCAGCATTATATATGTATAAGATATATAGAGGGCCCTTAAGTAAATTAGATAAAAATATAAAAATTTATATATTTTGAAGTGTTTAAAAATATTTTTGTCATTTTGTTGAAGTGACTTGATGGTGTTTATGAATCCAAATTCTAATGTAGATTGGTATCATATAGACTATATTACATTTTACTCTCCTGATTGTTCTCATCACTTTTTATTTTATTTATTGTTTAACATCAAGCTTTAATTTTGAATATAGTTACACCAAGATAAGAGGCAAATGGTTGAGAAGGAAAAACAAAACGCAGGATCATAACAGAATGGCTGAATACAAATCAGAATTTAACTATGAGGGAAAAGAATGAAGACAGGCTAAAACTGATTGACACACTCTCTCCTACTCACATTCTTTCAGCCTCCTCTGTCCAAACTGCTCAAGTTTTCAACAGACTCTTTCTTCACTGATCAATCCCTGTAAAGGACCAGTCCCTTTCTAGGGGTCAAGAAGTAGAGCTCCACTTCCTGTATCTGTAATCTTTCTTTAGTGTTTATAAGGAAATAAATGGAGACAAGTGCCAAAGGGAGCATCAAAACTGAATCAGAAAATAATAAGACCCTTGTTGAAAGTTTTTGGCAAAAAAGTATTGTCTCTTATAAAAACTTTTACCCTATAGATGAAATAAAAAGGAAGTAGAGTTTAGGGGTAAGAGGTTATAGTTAATGGGCTTGGATGAAATTTTGTCCCAGGGCATTTGTCTCCTTTTATTTCTTTATGCAAGAATATAATCATGTATTTTTAGAGATAAAAATATACCTTTATTTATATACAAAATTTTAGTCCAAATTATTTGTGATTAATAATATTTGAAGTATACTATGGCATATATAGTATAGTATACTATATACTTGCAAGTGCACCATATTGTAGGTGATGTAAAAATACTGTGCTAATTTTTAAAATTTAATTTTTATTTCAATGGTTTTAGGGTGTACAAATAATTTTGGGTTACATGAGTGCATTTTATAGTGACCAAGACATCTGGACTTTTAGGTGTACCCTCCACCACCACCTATTCACATTTTACCTGGTAGATGATTTTTTAAAAAATTCCTACCCCCAACTGTGCTAATTTTTAAAGGTGAAAGCAATATGAATGCTTTCTTGCCCTGTACCTGCAGGGGATGGTAAATTGTACTATGAAGAATGATGTATTTGATAATTATCCTTGTCTAGAACTTAAGGGATTGAAGTCATCAAATATATTTAAGCTTTTCAAATTGAAACATAATATTGGTCACAAAAAAACTGTTGAACAGGGCATAATGTTTATAATCACATTTTATTAATATATCTTTCAGATATCTATACAATTCAGATCAAATCATGTTGAGCCCCTAATCTAGGCCCAATTACTTAGCTTTAATAATTATCAACATTCCCCCACCTGGGAATTATTTTGAGGGAAATCACAGACATCATAGCATTTCTTTCATAATTATTTCAGTGTGTATCCCTAAGGGAAAAATTCTTTAAAATAAATGAAACTACTATACTAATATCACACCTAAGCATTAGTAATAATTTGTTAATATTAACAATAATTCCTTAATGTCATCAAGCATCAGTGAGTGTTCAGATTTCTCCCAATTGCCTTTACATTTTTTTTTTTGAGTTTGTTTGTTTGAATCAGGACCAAACAAGTTCACACCAGGGGACCCATTTTTAATAACAATAACTCTTGTTAGAAAAGAATGTGCCTTTTGGAGCTTAGAAATCCACTTCCACCAATACGTCTGATGGTTCTGCCTTATCTTTATAGATTTGGCTATCTTTCTTAAAAATGTGAGCCTCTTCTTAGGTATTTTCTTTTGAAGAATCATTCAGACCAAGGAACCTTTTGAGGTGTTGGTTTTCTTTTACAAATCCTACAAAAGAAATGCGACTCTCTAAAGTAAAAGGTGACCCAAGAGTCTGATGACATTTAATTTGGGCACTTAATGTTTACGTGGTGACCACAACTACTATGAATCTAAAGTGTATTCTTTCATCTATTTTATCTTGTCAAAAATTTCATAACTTTGACCTTTTCTTTCCCCCACAATCTATACATATAAAGTAGAATTTAAAAAGTATTTTTGGCAATCAGGATTTTCTTCTGATCGTTGTGTGAAAAAGAAACATTTATGATCTTGAAAAAAGCATATGTTAACTTCCTTTGAATTCTTTAGATCAGCTGAAAGATGAATTTGCCATTTTAAGAATATGATATTGAAAAGATCTGTCTTCAAAGTAAACCCATGTAGGAATACTTTTTTATCTTAGGGAATTTATATTTTTTAAAGGAAACAGCAACCAAATTTGAAAACCAGTATGTACCCAATGGATCAGACTTTTCAAAGAACCATGTCTCAAAAAATAGAGCTTTTGATTTCTTAAAATGATCTCTGAAGTTCCATCTTGAAATACATAAATCAACAAATTGAATTTTAATGGAAAATCAAGGGTGCTTCTCAAAAGACTCTTGAATGAAGCTTTGAAAAAAGGCAGAGAATTATCAGTTTGTTATAACAGCATTTACTTCATACCAACGATGTTATTTTTAGGTAAGAAAGGATATAACATCAAGGACAAATGAGGAAAACAGCTTTTTAAAAAATAGCAGAGTTGGTACATCCCACCTTGTACCTTTCTGTGGACTTATTTATCAGCTTACTGAGCCACTGGGCTGACCACCACCGCTGGAATCTTAATTGCGTATTCTTTATCCCCTTCAAAATAGCTGTAGTTGCCTCTCCATAGTTGCCAATATATATTTATATTTTGGTAAGAGCATAAACTAGAAGGTTACGCCATCTTATTGTATTCAATGTATTTAATAATAATATAGCTAGCCGGGCTCGGTGGCTCAGCCTGTAAACCCCCCCCTTGGGGAGGCTGAGGTGAGTGGATTGCCTGAGCCTGCAGGTTCAAGACCTGCCTGGGCAAGCGAGACCTCATCTCTACAATAAATCAAAAAATTAGCCGGGCCTGGTAGCGCGCGCCTGTAGTTCCAGCTACTTGGAAGGCTGAAGCAGAAGGATAGCCGGAGCCCAGCGGGTCAAGGCTGCAGTGGCCGGAAGCGGCCACTGCACTCCAGTCTGGGCAACAGAGTGAGGCTCCAACTCAAAAAAAATAAATAAATAAATAAATAAATAAATAAATACATGTAAATCACAGACCTACTTGAAAACTCACCTTTTGAGCGTCTCCCTGGTTTACAATGCCTCTGTGCATATTTTACTTGTGTAGAGTGTATGAAGCATATGAATTATGACTCTAAATCCGAATTCTGGCATAGCCTTGTCGACAGCAACATGAGGGCCACCTCTTCATGAAAGGACCACACATCAAATCAGCATTCACACCATCATGTCATATCTGCAATCCACTTCTGTGACAAGTTTCTGGGTCTGCTTTTTATCTTGACTTTTCCAGCTGTCCTTTTACCTCTACTCTTTTCACGAGGGCCACATTTGTTCCTTTTGGGCTAGTCTTAGCATCTCTGAATGTAAGTCATCCTTGATAATGTCTCATCTGTAAGGAAAAACCTGATTCAGGGAGAATGACCTGTGATGGTGGTAAAGCTGTCCGGCTTGGCTGTGCACTGTTTCACTCCTCTGCCACGTGTCCTTGTTCATGTAGCTGTCAACACACACAAATAGGATAACATCTGGGAGGCCAAAGAAAAAGCCTTTTCTCCCCACTGGTATTTCAAAGCGCAAATGACGTGTCTACTGCAAGGGAGCTAACTGACTCCCGTGTGGAGCGTCTGTTAGGAGTTCAAAGTGTGTAGGAGCATGACTCTCAAAATAGCCAACATTGTTTGCATTTCTCTTGTCATCAGACACTGTTTACTAAGTGCCTGCACGTGTTGTTCTATCTTGTACCAAGTTACTTAAAAGAAGTAGCTATTGCTCTTTAAGAAATCTCGATTCAGAATTGCTAAGAGAGAGAGATGCCATGAGTCTTGGGCTCGCTTCTTGCTCAGGTCGTTTTCTAATCTGCAAGTTCAGACCAAGGTGTATGCTGTCTCTCAAACCAGAACCTTTAATAGAGAAACCAGGGCTCTTGTTGTGTTCGCCTCTTGAGACTAAAGAGAGAGAGGGTCCAGGGTAGGCAGGGGAGTGGTCTATACTGGCAACTCCTCTCCCAAAAGAAAGGGTTGGAATTCTTATTAATTTGATCAGAGTTATTTTGACAATCTTGCTTAAGATAATCAACCATTGGACCCTTGAATCTTAACTTGTGTTGAGGTGGATGTGAGCTCTGCTCTTTCTTGAGCCTGTCATGTCTTACAGGTTGTATCCAGTGAACTCCTAGGCAACCCATGTGAGCCTTTGGTTGAAAAACCTTTACAGGGTTCAGTTAGTCGTAGCATGAAAAGAAAAATGTCTGTAGCTAGCTGCTCAAGGGATGAACTGAGGAGCGTAAAGTTGAGAAGGGGTGAGCTTAAGATAGATAAAGGTATATTATTATTATTTTTTTTTTAAAAAAACCTTCTTATTCCCCATTCTTTCTAATAATTATGGGGTTCTAGAAGTGTTGAAAGGTGTGCTGATATGTCGGCGTGAGTTAGGATGTTTCCAGAACTGTAAGTGATTTCTTGCACGTCAGAATTCCTGCTAAAGTAAGCCGCTTTTTTCTGAAGGTGTTTATGTTTTAGGTCACTGAGTTTTTGTTTTTGCCACAAATGATTGTCCTTAAGTTCCATCCATGACCATGTTTATAGTTTCAATTCTGAGGGACCCTCAGGCTGTCTTGTCAGGCTGAGTTTTAAAATCCCAAGCTGAATTGTGAAAAGATGACTCTTAGAAATAGATTAATAAGAGTGTATAACCAAAAGAAGTGTTGTGTTCAAAAAGGTTTAAATTCTCATAGGAGGGAGTCTTGCTTTTGTACTTAAAATAATTAATAGTGGAGGACAGAACAGTCAATAGTTGCTTCTTTGTGGTGTGAAATCATTGAGAATCACTGATAAAAATGGCTACCTCCCAGCCAGTCCCGATCCAGAGCAGAACGGAACCCCTTGTGGCTTTGTATCCCTGGCAGCTGGCACTGTGCTCAGTCTTGATTGTCCTTTCACGTTTGTTGGAAGAGAGGAGAGAAAGGGAAGGAGAGAAGGAGAAAGGAAATCACAGGGGAGCTGGGCGTGGTGGCTCACACCTGTAATCCCAGCACCTTGGGAGGCTGAAGCAGGAGGATTGCTTGAAGGTAGGAGTTTGAGACCAGCCTGGGCAACACAGAGAGACCTCATCTCTACAAAAAAAAAAAAAACTTCCAGGCATGGTGGTGCATGCCTATAGTCCCAGCTACTCAGGAGACCGAAGAGGAAGGAGTGCCAGAGTTCAGGTGTTGGAGGTTGTGGTGAACCATGATCATGCCACTGCACTACAGCCTGGGTGACAGAGTGAGACCCCAACTCAAAAAAAAAAAAAAAAGGAACAGAAAAATACATAAGGAAAAAATTTAGGGAAGGAAGGAGTAAGGGAGAAAGAAAAAGAACAGAGGAGTGAAATATGAGGAACAGGAAAAAAGCTTATTTTGTACACACACACACGCGCGCGCGCACACACACACACACACACACGGGCTCTTGTTCAGCTCACGCAGTTACTGACAGACTTGGTCCTAGAACATGGCCGGCCTTTCTCATGTCTTCCTCTCGACCCCCCACTTTACAGTGGGAAGTCACGTCATAGGCATATTGGAATCCTTGAAGAAAATTATTAAAATATATCAATTAAAAGTCCTTGGAAGGGAAACTGTGTCTTATATTGAGTTGTTTAAGTTCAAGGGCACCAAATAAGATTTTAAGAGGCCCTAGGAAGGTTCCATTACAGAGAAGGGGAAAAAGTTATGCTGAAAACATCTGGGAAGGAATTCCCAAGTTCCTTCTTTAGCATTTCCTAATAATATTCTTTTTTTTTTTTTTTACTTGCACTCTCCTGCTCACTTTACCATTATTCATGATTTTAATTTTGTAAGAAAATAATATCCTGGCAGTCGCATGTCTCGCAAGTGTGGGCTTCTCAATCCTCCGTGACGTCCATTTGGTTCTTCATTCGTGGTGTTCATATTTCCCTTTTCTCTCCGCTCATTCCACTTGGCATCGGATGCTGCTTGCTTTCGCTGACCTTAACAGTCTTCCTCTCGTCTCTTATTGTTCTGCGTGCTTTTCCATCTGTGTTGTTCATTTCTCCCTCTGCTTTGCCCATAACCTCGGGTAGCCAGGTATGGCCAAGTACATCTGTAGTCCCAGCCACTCTGGAAGCTGAGGCAGGAGCGTTGCCCCAGGAGGGCAGGGGCCTGACGGGCACTTTTTTGCTTTTTTCTGTCGGCTCCTCTTTCTCTTGGTTGTCGTTCATGTCTCCTTTTTCTTTCGAGCTCTCTTTCTTCCACTCTTTCTCCTTTCCAACCTTTTCTCTCCCCGCCTCTGAGGGTAATTAATGGTGGGCCATCATTGGAAATCTGTTATAAGAGCGAGGTATTTCTCCATTATATCATTGGATGTGCCCAGAAACAGCTGTTATTACTGTCTTATGGGTTATAACACTTTCCCACAAAACAGAAGTTACCGAGCAATATTTATAGCTGTGAAAGGTTGTTTGTTTGGACTGGATTTGACATTTTAGGATCTGGATTTCTGATCACTCTCTTCTCAAAAGCCTGATTTCTCTGCATGCTGGGCAAAGCATTCCAGCTTTTATCACTTTCAGCCTCTGGCAGTCAAAACCCCAAAAGTCAGTGTATTTGTGTCCTGTGTTGTGTTGAGACGCGGGTGGTAAGAATTTCAGAGGCATCCGTGCATTTACATATATACAGTATGGCTTATCAGAAATTTAATCAAATTTTTAGGATTTCTTTATTTTTCCTGTGTGTTTCATTAATTAAACAACAACATCGGTTGCATGACTTCAATGTGGTTAGAAAACACAACTTCTTTGGGAGACTGAGGTGGGAGGATTACTTGAGGACAGGAGTTCAAGACCAGCCTGGGCAACATAGTGAGACCATGTCTTTACAAAAAATTTTTAAAAATTAAAAATTAGCCAGGCTTGGTGGCACATGTCTGCAATCCTAGCTACCCTGGAGGCTGAGGCAGGAGGATTGCTTGAGCCCAGGATGTATGATCCCATCACTGTACTCCAGCATGGATAATGGAGAGAGAGAGAAAGAGAGAGAGACAGAAACAGACAGACAGATGGAGAGAGGGAAGGAAGGAGGGAGGAAGACACTTTTCTTTTTCCATTCTCTCACATGGTAATCTTATTTGCCACTGATGACTGCAGCAGATGAAACTGACGCTTCACAACATTTGATAAATACGTTCCATCCACCATGAGAAGCAACAGGAGACTGAAAGCCTTGCTCCTTAGTGGGATCAAATTAGGTTATTGTCCTCATAAACCACTTCTCTTCCTTAGGCTTCTGAGTGGGAGTCGTTACTGCCGTGATAAGCCTGTCTGCTCTTCTAGAACTAATGAACTAATGAAACTCTTGAACATTTAGGGCAAAGGTCATTATTTTTGACAAAATGGAAATGAGATTTGTTAGCCAAATGATTTGGGTGTTTTTGCACTAAAATGGTGATGGCGGCAACATATGAAGATAAAGCCATACCCTTTCTACTTTGATGGGAGCAGCATATATCTTTGTATTCTGTTATTTCAGAGTCTGCTGTGAAACTTCAACTTTTCGCTTACTGTATTCTTCACTGATTAGCCAACTTGCAGTTCGGGGTACAGGGCTGCTGCTGGCCAGGCTGCAGTTGTTCCAGGGGGAGTGCTCTGGGTGCACAGGAAATTTTATTAAATGATGTAGACATTAGGCCAGGCGCAGTGGCTCACACCTGTAATCCCAGTACTTGGGGAGGCTGAGGCAAGAGAATTGCTTGAGCCTAGGGAGTTTGAGTTCAGCCTGGGCAACATAGCAAGACCTTGTCTCTACAAAAAGTTTTAAAAATTAGCTACATGTAGTGGCGCACACCTGTAGTCCCAGCTATTTGGGAGGCTGAGGTAGAAGGATCACCTGAGCCCAGAAGGTCAAGGCTGCTGTGAGCTGTGATCATGTCACTGCATCCAGCCTGGGCAACAGAGTGAGACCCTGACTCAAAGAAGAAAAAAAAAAGATTTAGACATTAAACAGCTGAAACCACTTGACTTTTATTAACAGAATCTTCGAAGTGAAAATGATAAAAAGAAAAAGGTGAAAGACATCCTACAATAATACCATAACAACAGGTACTGTTTCCAAGTGAGCTAAAAGTGTCCCCAGTTACATGCATTGTGACGTGTTGAATGAAAAGATTTTGTCTCCACTCTTTAAACAATAGCAGTAGAAAGTGAAAGCAATGGGTATTTGTAATAATAAGTTCATTCTGTTTACAAAAGGCAGCTTTTTGAACTATTAATGAAAATTCAGCGGTGCTAAAATGGAACCATAGAAAGAACTAAGTACTGAAAGTGAGCACAAGTCTCACCTAAGCATCTCTGATTCCAGCTCTTGAAGAAACATTAGCAGAAGAAACCAAAGTGTCGCCAACCCAGATGATCATAAGCTGTTGGACTGTGTTTTAAGGCATGAACAACAGGTTTTGATAATCTTGGTTTCATTTTTCTGGATTTTTAACCTGCCCTGCAGAAATATAATTGACAACAGAGACAAATTAGAAGGTTATTCTGGTAGTCTGAGATCTAATAGTCCTTAAATTCTCCACTTTTCTTGAGAATCAGAAATCAGCTCTTAATTATCCCCAGAAATGAAGGGCCATTCAAAGCAGTATATGATTCTGAAATCAGTTGCATGTGCTTGGGGGATGCAGTGAAAGAACTCACTTGAAGTACATCTAGGTAAGCACATGAAGTCCACAAAAACCCTGACCTTGACTTTTGCCTTCTCCCAGTGGTCTCTGGTGATTGACGCTCTAGTGTGTTGAAGAGAAAGTCAGATGAATCTTTTTTTTTTTTTTTTTTTGAGTTGGAGTCTCACTCTGTCGCCCAGACTGGAGTGCAGTGGCCGCTCCCGGCCACCGCAGCCTCGACCCGCTGGGCTCCGGCGATCCTCCAGCCTCAGCCTTCCGAGTAGCTGGAACTACAGGCGCGCGCTACCACGCCTGGCTAATTTTTTGATTTATTGTAGAGATGAGGTCTCGCTTGCCCAGGCGGGTCTCGAACCCGCGGGCTTAGGCAATCCACTCACCTCAGCCTCCCAAGGCATGGGATTACAGGCTGAGCCACCGAGCCTGGCTAGATGAATCTTTA
>CAUYQG010277304.1:0-15457 GCA_963574415.1 Tarsius wallacei
TTCTGCCTCAGCCTTCCGAGTAGCCGGAACTACAGGCGCGCACTACCACGCCCGGCTAATTTTTGATTTATTGTAGAGACGAGGTCTCGCCAAGTTGCCCAGGCGGGTCTTGAACCCGCGGGCTCAGGCAATCCACTCACCTCGGCTTCCCAAAGCGCGGGATTACAGGCTGAGCCACCGAGCCCGGCCAAGAAGAGCCATATTTTAAAAATCAGTTGTGGCCAAGTGCAGTGGCTCATGTCTGTAATCCCAGCACATTGGGTGACCAAGGCTGGAGGATTGCTTGAGCCGAGGAGTTTGATACTAACCTGAGCAACATAGTCATACCTTGTCTCTACAAACAATAAAAATATCAGCTGTGCATGGTGGTATATGCCTGGAGTCCCAGTTAATCAGGAGGCTGAAGCAAGAGGATCACCTGAGCCTAGGAGGTCCAGTCTGTGGTGAGCTGTGATCTTGCCACTGCACTCCAGCCTGGTTGACAGAATGAAACTCCAACTAAAAAAAATAGCAACCAGTTGTATTAGTCAGCTATGCTGCTACAGCAAAAACCATCGACTCAGTGGCTTAAAAAGTGGAAATGCTATGAGGGAGGACCCAAAAAACCCCAGAACTTATTTATAAAAATTGTGTATGTATTTCTACAGGTTTAAACTTCAGTCACCTTCAAAGTACTTTCCATTTGATGCAATACACCTATTGAGATGCTTTTTCCACTGCCCAAAATAATTTTTGAACTTGTCATTTTATGCCCTTTAGTGCTTCTGCCATTTTTTTGTTTCACCTCTTTCACATCAGCAAAATGTTTTCCTTTGAGGATATTTTCATCCAGGGAAACAAAAAAAAAATCACTCAGGGTGAGGTCAGGTGAGTAAGGAGGGTGGAGCATGAGATTCATGTCATTTTTGGTCAAAAACTGCTGAGCACTCAATGTGGTGTGGGCAGGTTGTTCATGTAAATTCTCCATCATGAAATGGGCAAACACGTCAAAATAATCCCCCCCCTCCCAAAAAAAATGTCACTGGAGCTGAATGCAGCCACTCACAACAATGCTAGCTGGTACTCTAATGCCCATGGGTTCCTAGGAAACGTGTACTGCAAGAATTCTGCCCTCCAAAAGATAATGCTGTTGTTTTTTTGGGGAGGTCCAACTTAGTTTCTGGTGAGGGCTCTTCACCTGGCTTGCCTGCTTTCTCTCTGTGTCCTTACATTGGGGTAGAAGGAGAGGGAGAAAAAGAGAGAGAGATATATATCTGGTGTTTCCTCCTCTTATATTTACACAAGTTTTTATCAGATCAGGGCTCTACTCTCATGACCTCTTTTAACCTTAGTCACCTCCTTATAGAACCTATCTCCACTACAGTCACATGGAAGTTTAGTGTTTCAACATATGAGCATTTGCAGGACACTGTTTAGTGTATGGCACCAATTGTGGATGGTATGTAACCTTTTGATTTACCAATAAGCCTTGCCTTAAGAAACAGATTATTCAAGGGCTACACAGAAGGAAAAAGCAACGTAGTTTTGATATTTCCTTTGGAGGGAGAAGAGACATTGATGTAAAAATGGTACCTCCTCCTATACCCATTTTAAATTAAGAACAAAGGATATAAGATAGAGTCATCATCTTAAGAACTTATTTAAACTCCATGGTTAATTTGATTTAGAAAGAGCAGGTTAGGAATAGGGAAGGAGAGAGAGAAAAGACAAATGTTGAAAAGGAAGGAGACAAAAATGGAGATTAAGATAGTCTTTGAGAAGGAAAGACATATGAGATAGGAGATGTCTGGAAAAGTAGATGGCTGAAGGGCATGGAAGATTTGCTATGTGAGGGGTGAGGTTGGAGAAGTAGCCTGGAACTGCCTAACACAGGGGTTAGTAGTGGCTCTAGCATCAGAGTATAGGTTTGAAATTTGCCTGATCTTACCAGTTATTCATTGTGTGGGCTTGAGCAAATTGTCTCACATCTCTGGGCTAAGCTTTCTAATTATAATACTTATGACATTGTGGTAAGGTTTAAATGAGATAATACTTAATGCCTGACACATAGTGAGAGTTCAATACATGTTGGCTACTATTCTTACCACTTGTCTCCCTTAGACATATGCTATGGGGCTGTTGTGATCACTTCTCACATGGGGGTCACACTCAGGTGACTTTGCTTTGTGATCTGAAATATATCTTGATTTAATGTAGACTCCCTCTTCCCTGGATTATAGCGATTATAAATAGTATCCTTGATGGCAAGATTTTGGTTTATTGAAGTTCATCATAGTTGAGACTTAGTAAGGGTCTCTTAAAGAATACATATCAGCTGGGCTCGGTGGCTCAGCCTGTAATCCCACGCCTTGGGAGGCTGAGGTGAGTGGATTGCCTAAGCCCGCGGGTTCAAGACCTGCCTGGGCAACTTGGTGAGACCTTATCTCTACAATAATCAAAAATTAGCCGGGTGTGGTAGCGCACGCCTGTAGTTCCGGCTACTTGGAAGGCTGAGGCGGAAGGATCGCCGGAGCCCAGCAGGTCGAGGCTGCAGTGGCTGGGAGCGGCCACTGAACTCCAGTCTGGGCGACAGAGTGAGACTCCAACTCAAAAAAAAAAAAAAAAAAAAAAGAATACATATCACTTGAGATACCCATTCATGTATTTAAGGGAATGGTGACTTGGCTGTTGGATTGGAAGTATTTTGAACCTATACCTATTAAACATGATTTGGATAAGTTACACATTTTCTTGAACCAAATTTTTCTCCTTTCTTAAAAGCATATACAAAATATTTGTGAAATCTGATTCACAGAGTGAGTGGAAGCTCTAAAAGTGTTTTTGTTTGTCTTCCTTTCTTGCCTTTTTATCCCAGGTTCCTGTGTTCCAGAGAGAGGCATTTTTATCTGGGATGACATTTTGTGACCCAAAGCAGGAAGTATCAAAATTCTAGTGAAGTGACCTGCTTTTGAGAAATTTGCAGTTCAGCTTGACATGATGACAGTGCTGAGAAAAGGGTCAGCTCAGGCAGTCATGAGAGATGTCTGTTGCTCTGCCTGGCAGCCCTGATTGTATGTGTCCATGTATGTGTGAGGTTTCCTGAACGGTATACTGGGGAGATTAAAAAAAAAAAAAAAGACAACCGGAATTATCTTTTGGTGGGCAGGCCCCTTGTAGTACAGGCTTCCTCCACTAGGTAAGTGTTCCAGGAACCCAGCCACATCAGTGTACCAGCTAGCATTGCTGTGAGAGGCTGCATTCAGCTTCAGTGAATTTTTTTTGGAGATTCTTTCAATGTGTTTGCTCATTTCATGGTGGGTGATTTACGAGCGCACCTGCCCATACCATGCTGAGTGTTCAGCAGTTTTTGACCAAAAAAAGCATGACCCCATGCCCTACCCTCCATATTCATCCCATCTCACCCTGAGTGACTTTTATTTTTTGTTTGCCTGATGAAAAAAATCCTCAAAGGGAAATGTTTTGCTGATGTGGAAGAGGTGAAACAAAAAATGGCAGAAACACTAAAAGGCATCAAAATTGACGAGTTCAAAAACTGTTTTGAGCAGTGGAAAAAGCACCTCAATAGGTGTGTTGCATCAAATGGAGAGTGCTTTGAAGGTGACTGAAGTTTAATCATGTAAGAAGAAACACACAATTTTTTAAATAAATAAATTCCTTTTTTGGGGGAAGTCCCCTTGTACGAGCAACTGGAGGTGTGACAGGTGTACAAGCAACTGTGTCTTTTTTCCCCTGGTGTTCCTTCTTACCTTCTGGTCTCATTCTTATTTTCTCAAGTTTCCTCTTTCTCTTGGCCTTCCCTTTTCCCCCTTACTGCCACATTTCAAAGAATGTGGCCTGTTTGGATTGTAACACTAGTTCTGAGAAGGGGCAGTGGAAAGAGGGTATGCAAACGAATAGAGCCATCAAAGGGAAGCTATGCCAGTACCCAGGAAACAAAAACTATGCTTTCTGGCTATTTTGGGTCTCTGTTGAAGGTTTGTATAGCAAGTACTTTGCAGGTTTATTTTACATAGTAAGCTCCCTGATTCTTTGACTTTTAAATTCTCTCCTTCTCTCTGTGACTGGCCATACTCAAGACTGAATATTCATACACTATTACCACGACTCCTTGCATTAACGGACTTCAAAACCTCTGTTGTCTGATCTATTAAACCAGCACTCTCATCATCTGAATCTTACCTGGGGGTGGGTGATGGCAGCAGGATGGGGGACTTGGGGGCTGCACTTTGCAAAAGCTATGGGAAGGTCTGGGAAAGTTCGGATTGCAGAGCACCACTGTTTCCCTTGAGAACGATTTATCCCCCTTAGGACTATTTGCATTATCTGCAAAGCCTCCATTTCTCCCTTTCTGCCTTTCTCATTTTCTCAGCTGCTTTGCTGCTGGGACTGGTCTGTCTGCAGATCCAGGTTGTAGTCCTGGGCCTGTGTGCGCCTTGTGTGAAGTGCCTCCTCTGAGTGGCTCTGTGACTTTTCACTCAGAGATGTGCCTGCCATACTCACTTTCCTATTAGTATCCTGTTCAATTAGTGTTGGGTGACAGGCCGAGGTGGTGTCTACAGCCTCACTGGGGAGTGACAGCAGAAGCCTGCTTTTTGTCTGGTGACCCTACAGGGACTTCTTCAGGATTTGAATCTCTGGTGCACAACTCACTGCATCTCATTGTCGGCTAATTTGCATCTTAAGCGAAGCATCTTACTTTCCAGTCATCCATATTTATGATCTATCAGAGTACATGGGTGACTCTTTCAGTGCAATTTTCCAGTGCCATTAGTCTCTGTATTCCAAATTAAGGCCACCATGATAAATAGGCAAATAATTTAGCAGATTTCAAACAGGGATTAGATAAACAGGAGTAAATAAGGGTAAAATAATACTTGTAGCTAAGCCAACTTAGAGAAAAAAATGCACATTTTATGTCAACATCTGATCACCTTAAATATATTAATAGTAGTATAAAATGTGTCTTAATATTTGTATAGTATTTGAAATATGACAAACACTTTCGCATGCATTTTTTAATGTGCTCCCACCTAAAAACCCATGACGTTTGTAGAATGAGAACATAGGTGAGAGAGAAAAGGTTCCGGAGCAGAGTGGAAGCCACTAAACATAGTGTTTGACAGAGTGATGTTAGCCAGGATAAAGGATTAGACAATCCAGTTCAATTCAACAAACAGTAACTGACACTCCATGGTGGGAACGGAGTTAGGTTCCAGGGACACAAAAACGAGTAAGAATTGAACTGTTGTGTTGTGTTTCTCTGGCTTACTAGTTTCTGCCATGAATACACATGCTCAGAGATTTGCCTGGGCTTGTGTGGTCTGGGTACATAATTTAGCATCACCTCTCTCTTTAACAGCATTCCAGGATGTCTCAAACTCCCATGCTAGAACTAAGTTCTAGCTCTCCGTTAAGCCGAGAAGATCTTGCAATCTCATCCACTCTTTCTGTTCTTAGATAAATAGGAACAACTCTGTCCATACATTCATGAAGGTGAATCCTAAAGGGAACTGGGAGGCATTTTGGCCACCTAGATGTCCTGTTTAAGGTGTCAGGATGGATGTACTTAATCTGTTTAACTTTATCTTGCCTCCAGTAGGAAGTGTGACTCTGGGAGGGAGATGAGAGTGTGTGAGTGAGAGAGTTTGGATGGGGTGCAGGTTAAAAGATGAAGGGGATCTATGATTTAGGTTAGCCTTAAGAGATCCTATATGATTCTTTATCATCTTTTATTAGAAGGTTCTTTTCTACCTTGAAAAATACATTTCTTATTACCTTATTGTAGTAGCCATCTGATTTCTCTTCTTGTTTGAATGATTAGTCTATACTAATCATCCAGACCCCTATAAGAAGGATGGGTCTTTCCAGAAAGAATTCTGATTAAATTATTTTCTGTCATCTATCCTAGAGAAACTTCTAGCATGAGATGCTAGACCAGCTCTGGTCTCTTCAGAACATCTTTTAACCCTACATTCCTTCTTGTTAACCAAGAATATGACTTTCCCCCTGTTCCTTCCTTACCTTCTCAAAGATGTGAATGACCTAATTGCTCAAAAGAATACCAATATTTTTTCTGTTATCATCTTCTTTGACCTCACCATAAGAGCAGAGAGAAATTTCTAGATCTTCTTTCTTAAAACTATTCTTTTCTTTAGACTCACAAATTCTCTGTCCCACATGTTTTTTTCACTTTTTCCACCTCACCATTCTTATTCCTCCTGGGGGATCTTAAATATGGGACCACTAATTTAGTTCACTATACTCTCTGTCCTTTCACTAGATAATTATATTTATGTTTGTGGTTCAATAATCATCTATTTGACTATGATTCACAGGTCAGTAAAGCCTAAGTCACTTTAGACAGATTGGCAACTTTCTCCAAAATAATTTTATTTTAGAAATCCTCCAAACTCCCACATTAAGAATCAAAAACAATAAAGCAAAAAAAAAAAAAAAAAGGTGTTATTTTTTCTGACCTAAACCTTTTCTTGTTCCTGTATTTTCTATTTTAATGTCATCACCATCCACCTCAAGTTAGAAATGAGTCAACTTTGACTTCTCTCTCATACTTGAGAGGCAATGATTTACTAAGACAAATCTAGGTCTAAGGTGTCCTTCATCCTCATCCCTTCCTCATTCCCAGTTTCCTATTCTACTTTGGGCCTTCATCACTTTTCCCTTAGATTAGTCTAACAACCGCTAACTACCCTGCAATTTACTTTTCATGTGGACATGACTTTGTTTTCAAGTAGATAGTTAGCATTCTTGTGAAAATATCTTGTGTTTCCTTATGTTTTCTTTCTTCTTTCTTTCTTTTTTTTTTTTGAGACTGGATCTTATTATGTTGTATGTTGCCCAGGCTGGTCTCAAACTTCTGAGCTCAAGTGAAGCTCCTGCCTCAGTCTCCCAAGTAGCAGTCATCACAGGCACACACCACTGTGTCCAGCTTCCTTATGTTTTCTGTAGTAACTAGGACAGTTCCTTATACATAGTTGAGACTCATTCAATATTTGTTTATTGATTTTTAAAAAAACCTCAGTTGGATTTTCTTTAAGTTAAGCATGGCCTGGAGGCAAGATGGGTCTTTCTAGAAGAATTCTGATTGAATTTTTCCCTGTCTTCTGTCCTAGAGAACCTTCTGGCATAGAATGCTAGACCAGTTCTGGCCTCTTCAGTCCGGTGGGAAAAGGCTCATTTACAGGGCATTTCCAGTGGATGATTAGCACTAACATTTTGGATTGGGCTGTAACATTAGGCGAATATCAAGTTACATAATAGATGTGTTCTTCTATGTGAAATCTGCTTTGAGATTCAAATATTCATATTTATTGAGATTTACATATTCAAATCAAGTTGCATTATGAGTATGCAATGCATTATGGGTATGCGATGATGCTTCTATGTAAATATTCACATATACTCTGCATGGAATAAAAATATTTCTTGGCACTATAAAGAGAACTAGGGTATCCATGTACTAATAGGTGGCTGCAATGAGTTTAGGTACAGTGGAAACTTCTCTTTACATGTGACTCGGGTTCTTTTTTTCTTTTTAGAAAGCAGGATTTATTGAGAGGACAGAAAAGCTCCACAGTGTGAGGGGACCCGAAAGGGTTGCCCATGACTCAGGTTCTTAAATGAACAAATGGGGCAAATAGAGTTTAAATGACTCTAAATTCCCTTTAGAAGTTGTTACACGGGAGATGGACATAACTGATTGTCTCACTCAGTCCAAAATATTCATATTTTAATCCCAGTGTTTAAGAAAATTGCTCTTCCCTTAGTTGAAAAACAGATGATGGACTAGTTAGCTTTTGCTTATAGGACACATTAAACATACTGTTAAACATTAGAATCATACTCAGCACGATGGAATGCTCAGATTACGTGAGGTATACATGAACTGTAATGGCTGAGCAGACGGAAGCCATATCTCCTGTTTTTTTTTATTGTTTTTTTTTTTTTCGATTTGGAGTCTTACTCCGTCGGGAGTGCAGGCACGCTCAGGACCAACCCGGTGTCGACCTGCTGGGCTCCTGCGATCCTTCCGCCTCAACCTTTCAAGTAGCCAGAATTCCTGGTGGTGCTACCACGCCCGCTAATCTTTTTGATTTATTGTAGAGGCGAGGTCTTGCCAAGTTACCCGGGTTTGTCTTGAACCTGCAGGCTCAGGCAATCCACTCTCCTCGGCCTCCCAAAGTGCTGGGATTACAGGCTGAGCCACCGAGCCTGGCCCATATCTCCTCTTTCTGATACTCGTCTACCATGTGCGTCCACTGAGTGCAAAAGCAAGGAACATCGCCTGCCCAATTTCTCTTTTAAATTGTCAGATGCATATTAGTAATTTTGTATAAATCAAATGAGTTTCGGGTACAAACTCTTGAACATACAATCCTTTATGCATGGTATATATTTTGAATATTCTGATAATTTTTTTTTTTTTTTTTTCTGATTTGAAGTCTCACTCAGTTGCCCAGATTGTAGCGCAGTGGCCGCTCCCGGCCACCGCAGCCTCGACCCGCTGGGCTCCGGTGATCCTTCCGCCTCAGCCTTCCAAGGAGCTGGAACTACAAGCGCGCGCTACCAAACCCGGCTAATTTTTTGATTTATTGTAGAGATGAGGGCTCACCAAGTTGCCCAGGCGGGTCTCGAACTGTAGGGCTCAGGCATTCCACTCACCTCAGCCTCCCAAGGCGCGGGATTACGGGCTGAGCCACCGAGCCCGGTTTATTCTGATAATTTTTTAGTGATATAATTAAATGTTATCCGTGACTTGATTCATGTTCAGAATATTTCTAACACCTGAAATGACTTAAGTTTTCATCTTTAGCACTGAGTTTCGAAGATGAGACATAAAATGTAGGTTCTACTAGAAATCAAAGATCACATGGTCTTTAGTTTTTGATAAAGAGATGTGTCATAGCAAACATCAGGGCCGTGGTCACATTAACACAGGCATGTGTTGTTATACTTTCTGTAATATTTTGACCTATACTTGAAAAGGTATAGCTATTGAATTTAGTTTCATTGTACAACCCAGTATCTTCTGCAATATTGTAATTTACTGTTAAATCATGAGTATATTTTACCTTTGCTCACTGGGTATTTCAAATAAGTTCATGGGACTCCTGTGATGTAACATTCTCTATTACAAAATTGCGAATACAAGAAGCATTATAATTATCTAAGTAACTTTTTAACCTGGTCAAAATTTTTAAAAATAAGTGGGTGTGAGGTTCAACAGGATCAAAGGTAATTAATGTTTTCCAGCAGTAAGTGTGATAAACACTTGCTTGTTAAGTCAATTACATCCAGATAAAACTTGAATGTGAAGTAAGGGTGTACTATAAGTAAATTGCAAATAGCATTCATGTGACAGATCCGCTAATTTGCCACATGTTATTCCAGCAAGATTTAAAAAATTAGATAGCTGAAGTTGCTGTAAGAAACATAATTTACTGCAGAGATACCCCAAGAGAAAACTTTAGACCTCAGCTTTGCCTGTTGATTTTTGCCAAGTAGTCACCTGGGGATCTGTTTTAAAACAATCTGTGATCATTGACACAAAAGTAATAATTGTATAGAAAAATCAGAGACTATTAAACACTGCTTCTTGGCCATAAAATGCTATCTAGTTAAGGTCTGCAAGCACTTGCTGCAGAGTATCGGCCTAAAATACAAGAATAATAGGAAACTCAGAGGAAAAAATGACAGCATTCCCTGTTGAACTAAAATTTAATGAGGATGGTGGAAAGACATAATTGTGTGTTCTACCTGACTCAACTTTTAATTTAACTGGAATCTGTAATATGTGCTCTAAAGTTATTGGTACTTAGTAAAAATAACTTACGATTCTTGCTTCTTCCCATTTACTTGACATTTAAAAAAAAGTGATTGAACCAAAGTTGGAAAAATGAAAACTTTGCTACTTGGTCCATACTTTTATATTAATGTAGCCAGGAACTTTAAAGATGAGGGATTCCATTATTTAAAAGTTATGTTTGATTTGATAATACTCAAAGTTAAATATTTACATGATTTATTATTTTGTTAATTTTGGGTTCTCTTGAAAGTCTAAAGCACTTTTTTTTGTTTGTTTGTTTGTTTGTTTGTTTTTGAGTTGGAGTCTCACTCTGTCGCCCAGACTGGAGTGCAGTGGCCGCTCCCAGCCACTGCAGCCTCGACCTGCTGGGCTGCGGCGATCCTTCCGCCTCAGCCATCCAAGTAGCTGGAACTACAGACGCGCGCTACCACGCCCGGCTAATTTTTGATTTATTGTAGAGATGAGGTCTCGCCAAGTTGCCCAGGCGGGTCTCGAGCCCTCGGCAATCCACTCACCTCAGCCTCCCAAAGCGCGGGATTACAGGCTGAGCCACCGAGACCGGCTAGGACTCACTCTTATTTAGCACTCAGATGCCATGGTTTTCTGGTCTATGGGTATTTTCAACTTTTGTCATTTATGGATGAAGAAATTGAAAGTGTGGAAAATGAAGAAGTATCTCATGATTATAAGTAGTTGGGGCTTCTTTTAAGTTTGATTTCCTGTCTCAAATGCTTAATTTATTAATGTATTTCCTCATATCTCACTAACTTACTCGTGGACTTATTTGCTTTTGATGATTAGGTTTAAGTTTTCAAAGTTCACATAAGCTCCCTTTCACCTGGGAATTGGTTTAGAGTAGGTTTTGTGAAACACCATAGGAGACGCTTAGCATGAGTAGAATAATTTTCAACATTGAGCCTCCCAGAAAAATCATTCTAAACTGGTGCATTGTGTTAAGTGACAAAAACTAAACATATTTCTGGAGGTTTGTCTGTAACAAGCAAATGCCTGAGCAGCTCTGGCTTCGAGTTAAAATCCGTCTCACGGGATCCTGTACTCTGTTTCCTCATGTTTCCCTAAGCTTCCTTTAAAGTTCCCACTGTCACATAGTAAGAACCTGAATTGACATTATAGAGACAGCTTCCATCCTGACTCTTTCCCCAACTAGTCATGAGATCCTGAGGAAGACACTTCCTCTCTCCAGTGAAAATGAAGGTTGATAATATGGGGGTGATGACCGCAGCTCCAATTTTCCAGGGTGGTTGGGGGATTACAAGAGCTAATGTTGGTAACGCATAGCACAAACAATGCATGTAGTAAAAGCATAATCATAATTCCGTCTAGGATCAGGATCAAGGATCCTGCTCATCTTAGCTTCCTCATTTACCCAAATCTGTATCCCAGAAAGAATGAAATCGTGTCCTTTTTAGCAACATGGATGGAGCTGGAGGACATTATCCTAAGTGAACTAACTCAGAAAGCAGAAAACCAGAAAACCACTTCTCTGTGGAGCCAGATGGCCACAAAGATGGAAATAATATACACTAGGGACACCAATAAGTGGGAGACAGGGAGAGGAGGCTAGGGTTCAGAAATTACCTATCAAGTACAATGATCACTATCTGGGAAATGAGTCACCTGAGACCCAGTCCCCACCACTACATAATCTGTCCATGTAACAAACATACACTTGTACCCCCGATTATAACAAAACAAAAACAAACAAACAAAAACAAGGAATCAACTCCCCATCTCTCAGTTTGTATCGTGTATACGGATAAAAATATATCCTCTATATATTTTCTTTTAATTTTCCTCTTTGGTATCACAGTCATTGTCTGAGTCTCAATTTTTCCTTGCTTAGTTGACAATGATAATGTTAAATAATAGAGACGATGATGATGATGATAGCAACTCACAGTGTTTTTAGCACTTATGTGCCAGGAACTGTATTAAACAGTTTGCCAGCATAGTATTATTTAACCTTCAAGAAAATCTTGATATAAAAAGTATTAATATACTTATTTTATAAATGAATCATATATTGAGAGGGCTTATTAAGCAATTTTGTTCTACATTTTATGAAAAAAACCCCTGTAGACTCTGCAATAATGGATACTAGATAACAAGAAGATTAGAAATGAGCTTGAAATTCAAATTTTTCTAAGATCAATCCCAGAAATTCATTTCTAAGTGATAACAATAACATCAGCAGTTAACTTTATTTAGTACTGAAAACTTCATGTGTTATTTCTTAATTCTGTGACAATCCATGAGGTAGGGATTTAAAATTATTTTACACAGGAAGACACTGTGGGTAAGTGAATTCCTTGCCAAAGTTGGTGGCAGTGGTGTGTGGGATAGCCAGGCTTTGACCTGGGGGTGATTTCACTCTTAACCACTACGCTTCCTTGTCCCCCAGTGTCTGTGATGATATGGATATATAATGGATTGCGTGTGTGTTGTCTATCTTCCTTTTAGCACTAAGCAAAATTTCAACAACTGTAAGAAATGTTTTTTTGCCTATTCCTTCTCTCTGAGCGTTTGCTGTCTCTGTTCTGTGTGATCAGTATAGTTTCACACTCTTTTTTGCCAATCGCACCTCTTTCATTCTTCCCTATATGATTTGAAACTTGTTGACTCTGTTGAGTCTTTCTAGACAGATCAGAGAAAGAATGGCATGACCATTGGATTGGTCACCTTACCAATCACCCTGTGCCCAAGCCCACAAATTGCATACGTGTGATTTTCACGTCTGGGCAAGGTCAGGTGTGTAGGTACTTCTTTGTGTTTTAACTTTTGTAAACGCTGAGTTACAAAAAGGGTAGGAAGTGGGTTACTTTTTGGTCTCTTTGAAGTATAATGCCTGCTGTAGAAGCTCAGTAAATAGTTTTTGTTGATTTTAGAAAGCTAAGAGGAGCATAAATATGAATGGAATTTGCCTTAACAATTGAAATCTGAGTGGGCTGTCTATTATTTTGCCTGTGTACAGTTTTGCATATGAAGTGTTAATTTTTAGATTCCATCGTACTCTGGAGGCATAGTAGAAATGATTAGGTTGAGAATCATAACCCTGATAATTAGCTTAGAGATTCTGAATCAGGATGTATGCTGCAAAAAAAAAAAAAATGTGATTTTTTGGAGCATTTGGCCCTAAGGGGTTGGTTAACCAGCTGTCTCAGATTTTATACCTGCCAACATCTGGTTTGGTCTATTGATACTAGGAAAGTTAACAGAGCAGAAGGGAGTTCTTCTCCTAACTTTGTCTTGACCTCTGGAGAGTAGGACAAGGCCCTAGTTCTCTTTTGGGAGCAGTTGGAAAAATATAGAATTATTTAAATTGTGTAATATTTGCAAGGTGATTTGCAAGCATCTTTTTAAAAGCTCTTGCTTGCAACTGAATTGGAAGTGAATTTAAATGTTCTCCTCATTTTATAGAGTTTAGTAAGGTGCTGAAAAATGCAATTCATTTGCTTTGATATCTAAATGAGTTAACAGCAGATCAGAGCAAATACTCATATGCTTTCAAGGGCCATTCTGTTTTTTTTTTTCTTTCAGTTTCTGTGTCATCTTATTTCAAAGGCAAATAAAACGAAGAGAGGGAGGAGAACAGAAAAGAAAAATAGTAGAGTGACCAAGGAGAAAAAGTTTGAAAAATAGAGAGGATTATTTATGTACTTCTCATCTTTTGGAATTTCAGATGTGTTTGGTTCTGTAGTAGTTTAAAAATTTATTCATATTCTCCTTAGATGTCTAAAAAAATTACTTATTTATTCTATAACTGGTATAATTTTCCTCACTAGTACTTCCCCATCCTGTCCTAAATGTACTATTTAATAGAGGATTTAAAAAAAAAAAACCTTTAACCTGTAACTTTAAACTTACAAGTTTTGGGGTATTTCACACTCTTTCAGTTTAATCGGTCTTTTGAATGGTTCTCAAACTCTTCTCTATCTTTCAAAATAGCGCCTGGGCTCAGGAGAAATATCTCAGGGCACTGATGTGGGAGAGGAGTGCCTTGATCAAGTGTTGATCTTGGCTGCTGGGTGGCTATGTTGACCTCAGTGAGTACTGGCTGGTCTTTGCTGAGTTGTGAGGATATGTCCTGGTCTCCTGCTGCGGTAGTTTACAGCCCGTTTACATCATAGTATCTGTTTTCATGGTCTGGGTTTTGTACTTCTGAGGAACCCACCCACTCACTTAATAATGGGTCCATCCTAGCTCCTCCTGGCTCCAGAAAATGCCTAACTTGTGGCTGGGATTCCCTCTTGTCATCTGCCTTTCCCCTATCAGGGGCATGTTTCCCAGCAAGACTCTCAGCTAACTTCTACTTCTGCCTCAGGGCACAAGAAAACTTCCACAAGTCCCTTCTGTACCACATAAGACAGGAAGACAGCTAGGAGTACTAACTCAGGTTCTTTTTCTGCCCATCACCGGTATTCTGCTGTCCAAAGTCAATAGAGGTAGAGAAATTGCTACAAAGCCATTTCTTCCTAAAGTTCAAGGAGAATTGGGGCAAAGTTCTTTTATGTTCGATGTTCCTCTCAAGATACCTAACACATTTCCCTCCTCCTGGAGTTGTGCCTAGACAATACTGAAGTTAAGAGTTGAGTTTCATCTGGTTCTTCTAATTCTTCTCACAATTGAACACCCAATGGGATCAGTCTTTCCTCATTCTCTTTCCTGCAAGAAATTTTTTTCGTTTCGGTCTTTTTTATTCTACTGTAGCCTCATAATAATGGACAAAGAGAAATATACACCATGATGCATTGGAAAATTACAAAAAAACTTAAATCATGATATATTATTAGAATGCTTGCCTTTCACCCAAGAAAAGGCAGCAATTGATGTTGAAAGATATTTAAAGACTGAGCATTTGTTTAATAACCATGACTTGAAAATAAAAGATGAGAATCAAGTCTGATATTTCCAGTTACCTTACTTGTTATTTGTGTTGTGTTTACGGGTAAACATCTCACTGAGGAATCCATACATTAATGGAAGCATTTGTGCTTCATGTATCTAAAGAAATAGTGTAGTTTTATAACTGGACCTGTGGATTCTAATCTTGGCACTATGAGTTCAAGCAACTTACTTAACCTAACATGATGTTATTTTTTTATCTCTAAAATAGAATAATAATTGCTCTCTGTACATTACATGGTGGCAAAAATTAAAACATGACAATAAATATGAAAATGTTCTTGAAGAAATAGCTCTTATGAGCACTTGGGCAAGCTGGGGATAGAACTAAAGATTTTTTTTTTTTTTTGAATTGGAGTCTCACTCTGTTGCCCAGACTGGAGTGCAGTGGCCGCTCCCGGACACCGCAACCTCGACCTGCTGGGCTCCGGTGATCCTTCCGCCTCAGCCTTCCGAGTAGCTGGAACTACAGGCGCGCGCTACCACACCCGGCTAATTTTTTGATTTATTGTAGAGATGAGGTCTCACTTGCCCAGGCGGGTCTCGAACAGAACTAAAGATTTTTAACACCAATATCAAAATTCTGTTTCTTTCTCTCCTCATGCATTCATGTTTGAATCTGTCCAAGGCTGTTACTTCATGACCTCTTCATTTGTTTGTAACAATAACTAATTTGTGTATCTGAATAGGAAATAGTACTTTTTAAAAATT
>CAUYQG010277316.1:0-21589 GCA_963574415.1 Tarsius wallacei
CCAGTTCATCAGGTGTTACTAATGTGACCAGTGACCCTGACCAATGTGCATGCATTCCAAAAGCCTGGCAGAATTTCTGGGGAAGAACTGAATTGCACATCCTTACTATTATTATTACTATTATTATTATTATTATTATTATTTACATACTTATTTTTGAAACTCTTTTTCCTTTTAATTTCTTTTTTTAATTTTGAAGATGTGGGGTACAATTCAGAATTAGGTATACACGTGCTCATTATTCAGGTACCCTTATTGATGAGGTGTACCCCCCCTTCCCTAGGCAGTTTCCCACTACTGCCAATTCTGCTTCCCCACTCCCCTCCCAGAATCTTCCCGCTACTGCCAATACGTTTCTTATAGTATTACGATAATTGTTCAAGGCCCACTTATCGTGAGAACACGTGATACTCAGTCTTTGTTTCTGTGAAAGTTCACTCAGTATTATAGACTCTACGTCCATCCAGGTGGCTGTAAATTTCATGATTTTGTTCTTCTTTACGACTGCATAATATTCCATTGTGTATATGTGCCATATTTTTTTTAATCTAGTACTCTTTTAATGGACAGCACAGTTGGTTCCATGTTTTTATGTTTGTTTGTTTGTTTTTTGAATTGGAATCTCACTCTGTCGCCCAGACTGGAGTGCAGTGGCACGCTCCGGCCACCACAGCCTCGACCTGCTGGACTCCGGCGATCCTTCCGCCTCAGCCTTCCAAGTAGCCGAACTACAGGCACGCACTACCACGCCTGGCTAATGTTTTTATTTATTGTAGAGAAAAGGTCTCGTCAAGTTGCTCGGGTGGGTCTCGAACCTGCGGGCTCTAGCAATCCACTCGCCTCGGCCTCCCAAAGTGCTGGGAGGATTACAGACTGAGCTACCGAGCCTGGCCTGTTCCATGTTCTTGCTACTATGAACAATGCTGCAATAAACATACATGTGCAGGTATCTTTTTTATAGTGAAACTTTTTTTAAAAGTCTAGAGGATACAATATCTCAAGTTATTTGAAACTTCCAAGTCACGTTTATACAGTCAATGGTGTGGTCAGCTCAAATAAGAAAATTGGTATTGGGAAAAATATGTGTCAGAGACACCCTGAGAATTTCCAGGAGGTCTTGGGTGGAACCCAGCCATTTGCATCTCCTGGTGATGGTGGTGGTGATTTGGAACCACTTTTGAGAACCATCTCATTAGAGGATTTCTACCTTTTTCCTCAAAGTACAGGTGGGAGAGAATTGGAAAGTATTTAAGAAGAGTGATCTGTGTTAAGTCAGAAACTGAAGGATTTACTCATCATAAATAAAACTCCAGCATAACCCTATAAGAGAGTTCAAAAAAAAAATTGCATAAAATGTGGGGCTCCATTATTTCCAGGTTAAAGAAAGAAAGACATTGTAGCCCATGAAACTGTAGGATAAGAACAAAACAAGAGAGCTTAGCTAAGAACTCCTGCTACACTCTAATCCTTACAATCATGTAATAAGATGTTACTGAGAATGGAACAGCATTAGGAAAAATAAGTAAATATGCAGAATGTGAACAATTAAGAAAATGTTAAGTACAAAAGGCCAACCCTTATACAAAATAAATAATTGGTGAAGCATTTATTTCTTTGGTACCCAAGGGGAAAATAAATAGAAATGGAAGAAATCGAAAGGAACTTGCTCAAAAGTGGCTTGGTGGTCTGAAGAACAGCTGGATTTAATTCAGCTTTCCCAAGAAAAGAAAGGGAAGATTTGGAACTAACCCAACTTGACTGTCCAGATTAAGTAAGCTTTTATACAGTCATTCATTCACCAACCAACCTCCACAGAGTGGCCACCACACAATAGGCAGACAACATGCTAGTTCCTGGGGAGGCAAGTCCCCATGACTTTCCTGGGCCTCTTCTCTGTCTCTTATCTTTTCCCCTTCCCCTCATTTTGACACACTAACTCTTCACTGGGGAGTAAGCTTGCTGGCATATTCCACACTACTCAATTGTTAGATCACCTAGAATAATGTGAAGAAACAGAACCTAAAAGTTCAATTTTGAATGCATCACTTGGGACCAAATCCTGCTTCTTAGTCAATCAAGGAATACGTTTCAAGAGATTGTTTTTACTTTTGATCTAATCCTGGAACAGACACTAAGACATTCAAAGGAAGTTAAGGAAGCCTAGTGGCTACCATTGAAATGCTTCCTGTCTACAGTTTAAGCAATGAGAGAACAATAAAAGATAATTTATATTAAAGAAAAAAATGATAACCTAGAAAAGCAATATTAGAGAAAAAGAAATATAAAATACATGCAGTTTTGCCTGTCTTTCCTAGCTAGTTTGACACTGCAAGAACTAAGAGAGAAAACATCAGGCACATTTGGGTTATCCTTGCCATACATCAAAAGCAATTATTGGCACCTACTATCTACTATTCTCTAGTATTTATGTAATGTCTACCAGAATGTTGGGCACATCTGGGTCAGGTGTCTTCTTTCTATGCAATGACATTGAGACATCTCTGTATTTGCTATTTCAGATACACAAGCAGTATGGGAGAGGAGTTTTGATAAATTTACAGCATCTTGGCCTTTTCAGAAGGAAGTTAATTTTATTCCTGTAGATCCAAGGTATGAAGAGAGCTGCCTCCAACGCCCATGCCTTAGATTCTAGATAGCTGTCTTCCTCCACCCACAGTTATGCCTTTTTTTTTTTTTTAGCATACACCCAAATAATCAAAAGGTATACATGAAGCATCAGATGAGGAGACCCCAGCCTGATTCAAAGCTGGGTAACAGTCAGTGAATTTCTGATGCTTCGGATAGAAGAAAAAAAAAATCTCTCTGGTATCTCTTTCATGACAAGCTAGATGCAAAATGAAAGAAATCTCTCTGATTTCATGCAAAAGTACAACTAACCTACCCAACCCTTAGCCAGGATTAGACAACACATATTGCAATAGAACCACAAATAAAAAAATTATATTGTGATCTGAAAGAATGTACCACTGGAGCCAAGTCTTGAAGCAATAGTTACAGTTGACCTCAGAAGGATTAATTTAGAATACCAGGGAAAGGTCTGTTTGTCTGTGTTTGGGACACCCTGACCCTCGTCCCACTATGAAATCAAAATGATTCACCTAATTTTCAGACGAGAATCACACTATGAGTGGAGAAAGTCCAGACTCAATGTTCTGTAGACAAAAGTCCTAAAAACATGACTACTGAGAGTTGGAAGGACATTCAAGTTTATCTACTATATTATAATCATCATATCAATTCTTTCTACACAATCTAGAAAATGATTATCAACTTTGAACAAAGAGATGGTGATCTTACAACACGATGTTTATGTTACAGTAAAATCACTGGGTACTTAAAATGTGTATCTTCATTTTTTTTCTTTATACAAATGACAGATAATAATCCTCTTTGTACATGTATGTAGAAGATTCTATGCCCCTATATGCCGTGAATTTTTATGCTTCCTCATCCTTCCTTTTACCAGATTATATGAGCCAGTAAACCCTTTGTGTGCTTAGCCTATCCATTCACACCAGGTAATGGAGATAGTTTATTGGAAGGAAAGAATATCACAAGTCAAATTAATATCCACTTTCCAGTTCAAAAGTAACTAAAGAGTCCATCCATGCTGTTAGAGCTATTCATATTGACTGCATGTTGCCTTAAATACATATTGTTCTCCTTCATCCCTACCTCCACAGAGAAGAGTCGTAAAATGACTATGAATGAACAACTGGAGAATTCCTGAGACCCCATCTACTTCAGCCCCTGAAGAAGAGAATAGAAAGATCTAATAAAAATATATATCCTGGAAAAAATGTTTTGAAAGGAAAAAATGGAAGGAACAGATGATTATGTCAGACAAATCTTGACTTACTATGGAAATGTAAACACAGAGAACTGGGATGTTCTACATTTGCAAATCATCCACGAATTGAAGGACACAATTAAGACCAAAACAGCTAACAATCAAATGCCAAGTAGTATTTCAAGTACTTCACAGGTATGAACTCATTTAGTCCTTAAAATAACTTTACATGGTAGGTTTCGAAATTATCTTCTTTTACAGATTAAAAAACTGTGGCTTCGAAAAAGACAAAATTTATACTCTGCTGTGACCATCCACAGAAACTGTGGTGCAGCACTAAATTTAGTTCTGAGATCCTGATGTCAAATGCAAAAAAAGAAGCAGAAAATGGAGATTGCTTTAGCATTTTAATTGTACAACAAATTAAATAGGGCCTTATTTTAAAAGAGAAAAACTTAGAAGAGCAAACAGATATCTGTTTCTTGTATAAGCCTCTAATCAAAGCTGAGGATACAGCGTTGATCTGGAACCCAGTGGGTTTTCCACAAGTGAGAAAGGCACAAAGCTGAAGAACAAATAGGTCCTCCAGCACATGGCCTGCCTGTTTTGGAAAGGAATTTTCCCTGTCTCTTCCAGCTCAGCTTCACTTTGAAAGAAAGTCCAGTAGAAGAGAACAGAGATCATGCAACTGAATAAATCTTTCCTTGAGCTGTTTTCTGTTTAGGAGACAAAATGGGAATAAATCCTGCAAGAAAACATCTCGTTGAGGTAGCGACATATAAATTAAACTAAACATATTCCCTGAATTGGGTTCAGCTGCATCTGTGATGATTCCCATCTTCCTTTCTTCCTTACCCTGCTGTAGGCCACAGAACTTCCCCCACCCTGCCTATATGCTTCTCTTCTGCAGTCTGCATGTGCTTCTATGATCCAGACAGTTATTCACTCAAATAATTATTGAGTCTCCACTACATAGAAAAGCCTCCAACACTAATGGAAAAGTCAGCCTTCAACAACGATCCACTTCTGCACATATCATTCCTCTTCTCTTTTTGTTACTATGGAAAAGGTTCTCCTATCAAAGCCCATCCCCCCTCCCCCAGTATGTGTTCTGAATTCCTTCTCTTGTCTCTCAGAAACCTGTTTCATCGATGCTCTAGCCCATCTCTATCAAGATTTCCAAGCTTTTCTTCTCTATGAAATCATTCCCTGAAACATGCATATATTACTTTCATGAAAAGTCCTGTTTCTACCGCCATCTTCTTCCAGTTACTTGTCTAAGTCCCAGCTCTACCCAAGCTTCTTAAAGTGGTACCTACACATGCTTTCTTATTTCTTATTCAATCTTAAACTCTAGCCTAAATTACTCTTGCTAAGATTACTGATTGTGGTTATTTTCCAAAGATGGCCCCAAACAATTCCGCTGGTTTTTGTACAATCAGGCTGCTCCTCCTTTCAAAAAGTAAAGTTTATTACCCTTCTGCTTGACTCTGGTCTAGGCCTGTGACTGCTTTGGTCAATATAATACCGTAGAGGAGATGCTGTGTACCTTGAGCTGGAACCTTCTGCTTTTCTTGGAGTGCTCTTTTTTGGAGTACTCCATCTCAGAAAATAGTACCACCATACTGTGAAAAATCCAAGCAACACACAGGTGCTCACCTACCTCAGAGCCCATACGTCATCTGTTCACTCCTCCAAGGGGGCTCATCTGTCTTCCTGCTCCACCCCTGCAAATTCTACTCATCCTTCAAATCTTAACAATTATTTCCTCAGAGATGCCATCATTTGAAATGCCCCCAACTCAAATCAATTACATACCAATATTATAATATGTCATCAAACATTGTATTTCTAGTTCATAGGACTTATCAAAATTTATAATTAGTATTTTATTCTAGAATTATTTTTAATGTCTGTCTCTCCTAACAAATATATAATCTTCATGTTCATCATGGTAGGCAGTTTCTGACATGACTCCTGGTCTCCACACTTCTGTGTAATACCCTCCCCTTGATCATGGGCTGGACCTAGTGACTCACTTCTAATAAATAAATATGGTGCAAGTGATGGAATATCATTTCCATAATTAGGTTGTAAAAGACTGTGACTTGCGTCTACCTAGCCAAATCTATTTATTGGCTTCTCAAGTTGCATGATTTGACAAAACAAGCTGCCATAATGAAAGGACCTCAATGGCAAGAAACTGAGGAAAATTGCTTCCCAACAGTCATCAACAAAATAAATCCTGCCAATAACCATGTGTGTGAGTTTAGAAGCAGAGTTTTCCTCAGTTGAGTGCAGTGTACATCTTGATTGCAGCCTGTGTAGTGGCCCAGTCTAAGCCATGATCAGATTTCTGGCCCACAGAAGCTGTGAGATTATAAAGAAATTATTTTTTTTAAGCCACCAAGTTTTAGGATAATTTTGAAGGTAGCAATATAATCATTGTGTCTCCTATCCCCAAAATAATAAAGTTTAGTATTTTTCATGTTTGAAACTGTTCTAAGCACTTCATATGTATTCATTCATTTAATCATGACAACAATTCTTAGAGGTAAATACTATTATTTTCTTACTTTGACACCGGAGGAGACTGAAACAGTATGGTTAAGTAGATGTCAAAGTTCACTGAACTAGAAAGATTAGAGTTAGTGCTTGATTAGGTATTCTAAATATTTATTGACTGCATAAATAAATGTGCAAATATTCCTATTGCTCTAGAAAGCAACAAAATAAATAGTTTGAGGTCTACTAAAACATTTCCTAGCACTTTAACAAGTTCAATAAAATTAATCAATGCACATATAATGGACTCTCACTGTGTGCTAGTACCTTCTGGTCCTATGGGTGACATTAAATATCTGCTCCCTTAATCTAAAACACTATCAATATTACGGGACCTTATGCTATTGACAAAACAGTTGAAAAAATCATGCAGTAGAATCTGGTCATTGGCCATAATTTATGGCATGAGATTTATGGCTGAGACAGGTGAAGCTGACCATTTAATTGGGCCTCAATTACCAGCTTCAGCTATAAGCAAGCCATTTTGCCACCTTAAGTAGCCAATGGACATTTTACAGGATGCCTTATAATGGTTTCCTATTCTGTACTGTGCTATGTAAAGCCAACTCCACACCTGCAAGCTGGGTCATGTGATTCATCTCAGATGATTTCCTTGCTATGACTTAGGTGTGGTTTCTAGATAAAATAGCTCCAGAATATGGTTTGACTCCAAAGACTGAGTCCAGCCTGATCACGCCTCCACCATATACCCTATTAGAAGCAAAATGAACGCTCAGATGTGATCACTTCAAAAGTTTGATTTTAATAAAAGTGAAATGGGTGGAACGAAATTCTTCAACATTAATCCTATTTTACCTCCTGGGATTCTGTGGGTGTTTGGGCAGTAATGTAATAACAAATATGCTGATATGTGTCTGAAAAGAATGTTACATGACCATGAGTCACTATGCCCATTACTTCAAGGCTGTTTGGGTAGCTGGCAGGAAGTGGTGAGTGTCTCTGGAGCATAAAATGGGTCTCCAAGTAGGTGGGACCTATGAAAATATTGATGTAATATAAACATTGTTTTCTAAACTATTCACAAGGTCATCCCTACCCTACATGAGAGGTCAAATCAATCTCCACGTGATTTCTACAACATTCTTTGAGTTTTGGCACTTTTAGCAACTCAACTCATTTCTGAAGTGTGTGGGAAAGACAGAATAAAGTCATCAGAAGAGCTCTTGGATTGAAGTTCATCTGTGGGGCTTTCATGCAAGTCAGTTCACTGGGATTTAGTTTACTCAAAAATGAGAATAATCTTAGACCTATTTTTAGGGTTAGCTACCTTTCCATATCTTGATGAAACTCCCAGTGATGAAACAATTAGTTTCTTCCAGTATCTCTCAGGGGCAATATCATTCTCTGAGACAACATTGGCACGGTCACCCTATGCCTACTCAAACTTGCTCAGAGATTTTTTTTAGTATTTACACTTCTCCTTTCATTTATATCATGGTAACTTCAAACTTCGTGGAAAGATAAAAATTAGCACCCCCTCTTCAAAACTTTGAGGACCACTGCCTTTAAGAAGAAAGCATATAGGGAAGGATTGACAACCCCTCAAGTATAAATCAGTTAACCCAATCTCCTACCCCCTACAATGCTCCTAAGGGAACAGGTTTATTTTTACTTACACTGAGGGTGGTTTAAACTAAGAAAGGTGCCCTACAATAGCAGTTGATATGTATTAAGAATTAATTTAATTTTCACAATAAACCTGGAAGTAACCCCATTTTACAGATGGGGGTTCTCAGACACAAAATTAACTAATATTCCTAGGGTCACATGACTCACATTAATAGAGTGATTAAACCATGGCACCCTAAAGCAGAGACTGAGTTACACCTGATTCTTTTTTTAAAAAAAAAGATGTGGAGTACAACTCAGGATTAGGTAGATAAGTGGTTGTCATACAGGTAAAGTTTGGGTCTCCCTTTGTTCCCCACTTTACCTGGTTTGAGATCAGGTATCCTTATCAATGTTATGTGCCCTGGCTCTCTGCAGTTTCCCAGTACTGCCAATTCCTTTCTTATAGTATTATGATAAATGTTCAGGGTCCACTTATGAGTGAGGGCATGTGGTGCTCCCTTCTTTTTTTCTGTGATAGATCACTGACTATTATAGACTCTAAATCCAGTCAATTTGCTGCAAAATCCATAATTTTGTCCTTTTTATGGTTGCATAATATCCCATCATGTATATGTACCACATTTTTTTATCCAGTCCACTTTCAATGGGCAGCATGATTGGTCCCATGTTTTTGTTCTTGTGCATAATGCTGCAATAAACATGTGAGTGCAGGTATCTTTTTGATAAAATAATTTGAGATCTTTCAGGTATATTCCCAGAAGGGGGATTACTGGTTCGTATGGAAAGTCAATTTTCAGAGATTTTAGGAATTGCCACACTGTTTTCCACAGAGGTTATACCAGTTTACACTCCTACCAACAGTGTAGAAGCATTCTTTTTTCCCCACACCTGATTCTAACTCAAGAAAACATCTTCTTATTCATCAGCCTACAAGTCCAGGTAAGGGCTGACAGTCTAAAGTGTAAACAAGATCCTCAACTTTTTTTTTTTCAACATATTTTCCCCACTTCAGACATCTAATTCTCTTCCATACTCCATTAAGTCTATTTTATAGAAGAGATAAGTTATCAGTCAGGAAAGTGAAGGTAAGTCACTGGTTTGCCTCCCCTGAGAGATATCTGCATATTAAAACACTTGCTCTATTTTTCAATCCAACAATACCTCAGGAAGTTCCCATTAAAGGAATTTTAGACATCTATGAGCAAATGTGGAGTAAAGAATGGGCCAGAAATTTGTAGTCGGGACAAAAGATTTTTCTTAATGCCTCAGAAAACACACCACGTGGAGCTGCCAACTCACTCATGGTTTCTTGCATGGAGGTCTTTGCTGCTAAATGAAGAATAGAAATTGCATCCAACCCTATTTAATTTGGCCTCTTTATTAACATAAGACTCTATCATATACCAGAAGCAAAATAAATAGATGGGAGTTGATACACTTGGGGACATCGTATCTCTCTGGAGAGACAAAGACCACATATGAAGACACGAAGCAGTAAAAAGACAGCAGAAATGATGTGGCATGCCAAAATAATTAATTGAGGCAATATCTGCTGTGGAAGATTGAAAAAAATCAGTTTGGGCTATGAAAGTTGGAAAGATTTTCAGAAAGAGGAATAACTTGATATAAACTTTGAAGGATTTGAAGAGGAAATTAGGAGCATTAAATGTTAGAGAACTAAAAAATAATCATGCAGAAGTGAGAACAAAACCTCACCAGGTTCCAACAAAACATCTGTCATCCTTCCCCTTTCCTTTCTGTCTTTTCCATAATTCCATAAACATTCCTGGAGCTTCTTGTTGTGCTATAGATGCTGCTATAGACATGAGGAAGCTGGTAGATAAAGGTTTTCCATTCATCAAGCTTACATTCTGGTGGGTGAGAGAGATGCATAAACAAATAGAGAAATAATTTAAATTCTGAGAGTGACAAAAATGGAAGGAAAAAATGGCACAATGGCATAGTTACTGGGGGAAGCTGCTATGGGCTGAACTGTGTTCCCACAAAATTTATATGTTGAAGTCCTAACCTGTGGTACCTGATAATGTGACTATATTTGGAGACTGAATCTTTCAAAAGGCAACTAAGTTACTAGGGTAGGCCCTAGTTCAGTATGACTGGTGTCCTTATAAGAGGGAATTTGGAAAGAGACACACAGAAGGAAGTCCTTGTAAAGATATAGGGAGAAGATGGCCATCTACAAGCCAAGGAAAGAGGGCTCAGTAAAACTAAACCTAACAATCATCTTGACCTTGAACTTCTGATCTCTGAAATCGTGAGAAAATAAATTTCTGTTTAGATACCCAGGCTGTGGTACTTTGTTACGGCAACCTTAGAAAATTAATGAAGAAGTCTACCTTAGTTAATATAATCAAGGAAGGCTTCTGTGAGGTGATGACAGGTGACAGCTAAACTGAAACTTAGATAAACATTGTTCCAAACAGAGAAAAGGTCAAGTACAAGAGACCAGAGACAGAAATTTCAAAAGACAGAGAGGAGTGTATATCTGTGGCACAATGAATGGAGATGAGTGATAAATTGTCTTCTGGAGAATATAGAAATTCTTATACCTGTTTCATATGAATGATAACAAGCACAAGTAACGGGGCAGGAGATGGGAAGGGTTGTCCTTAGATAGAAACTAAAGAAAATTCTCTCATCATAGAAGGAGGAGAGATAGAATATAGGTGAGCAGATACATGTCAATATTATCTATTCTTTTAAAAGTAAATTATAAGGCAAGGTCATCAGCTGAAGTAGGTGAAAGATAAAAGATGTCACTTTAGTCCATAGGAGGATGAACGTATGAGAGAAGTTGGGAGAATTGACAGTCTATGTTGGGTGCCCGTTTGAGATCTGTAGTTATACTTTTAAAGGGAAAATGCAGAAGTGCTTGCTTTTATCCATCAATGTTCTGCTATTAGATGAAGACTCAGAGTCAGCAATGAGTTGCATTTAATCAGGGTCGTGATGCTGCCAATGAGTACAGTTGGGGCCAAGAGAATAAGGAATGTTTTTAAGCAACTTGTTAGAGTATCTGATCAATAAATCTATGCTTCTTTCTCTTTTCCTCCTTTGTGAAGTCTGCAGTATACAGGGGACTATGTTGCCTCCCAAGAGTGCCACTGACTGAGTAGAATAAGGCCAAATTATAAAGAGTTTTAAATGTCCATCTTAACTGTTAGACTTGACCTTGAAGAAAATGGGTGGTCATTTGTGATATTTTAAACAATGGAGTGATAGCATTTTTTAAATTTTGCAAGGTTTAGAAAAAAGGGAAATTGGCCAGAGTAGGAAGTTTCTTCTCATCTCTTGAGTAATTAGGATTTGTGAGGGTTTATAAGCACCTGAGTTTACATAGTAGAACAGCTATGCTATGATGAAAGAGCATCTAACTAGGGCAATTATATCTACTGTGCAAAGTTTCATTAAAACAAATTAGTGAAATGTGATTCCTGTGTTCTGGAAACTTTTGTTATAAGCATGATGACCAAACACTGAAGAATTTTTCCAGAAAAATTTCAAATTTAAGTATTCTTCTATTGTCCCAAATGATACCCTTATACTTGTTAAATCACAGGCCTCTGTTTTCTCTGAAAAATATTACTACCATACAACTAGACCAAACATGTTGACATTAACAGAACAAAAACAGAATGCAGATTAAAACCTTGTATAACAAAGATTCCAGAATATGGGCATAAACCATTTACTTGTTAAAATTTCTGCAATTTCAGAATCGTGAAGTTCTTCATAGGAAAGTCAATTGACTTGATGTGTTCAGACTAACAACTGCATCATGACTGATTTTGTCTAAAAGTTGGGCATAAACCTTTTGCTCAGCTACTCAGGCTATATTTGTGAAAGAGTCAAGGTAGACAAGTTTGATTTGGAGATACTGGTTGGGGGTTGAAGAAGAGGAACAATTCTAAATGGGTCCATTAAATCACTTTCTAAACCAGTGTATTCTTTAGAGTAAGAGTCGAGATGCTATAGCAAAGACTTCCCAAACATACTAGTGGCTCAAACAAAATGCAAATTTATTCCTCTTTCATATACTAGTCTGAAAGAAGCTGACTGTGTTATTAAATGCTCACTCAATGATACAGGGAGATTTCATTGTGTTGTTCTGTCATACAGAAATCAAAGCTTCTTAGATGTTTTGGTCTCAGGACCATTTTACACTCTTAAAAATTATTGAGGACCATGAAGAGACTTTGTTCATGTGGGAAATATCTACTTATATTTACTGTATTAAAAATTAGAAGGAAAAGAGAAATTAGAATGGAAAATTAATAAAATATTTCTTAATTTTTAAACAATAATAAACCCCTTGTTTGTTAATGTAAGTAACTTATTTTATGAATTCTTTGTCATGCAGTTCGTAAGTCTCCATTCCTCTAAGGTCAGTAAATCGTGCTTTATTTTGTTCCTTTGGTGGTGTCATGTCTCCCGAATTGTGTCCCCGATCCTTGTAATCATCCATTGATGTTTGCACATTTGAAGAAGTAGATACATATCCAAGTCTTTATAGACTGGCTTCAGCAGGGAAAACTCTACACCATTCATCCTATCCAGAGATTCTGGGCAAGCCATCTGGCATGGTGTGTAAGCAGGCTTGCTGCTAGAGTCCTCAGGTAGACTAGTTTGGTGCCTAGGTCAGCAGGTAGGTTGGCATGGTGCTCAGGTTCACAGGATTGGGCCCAAAGCCTGGGTTTACTGGGGAAGGCTTGGAGCTTGGGTCTTCTAAGGCAGGTCTGGACCTCGGGTCCATAAGACCAGACCAGCACTGGGGTCCACTTGAGTGAACTTACTGACTGGGTCTACATCTGGGTCTGTAGTCTATATGGCAGGCCTGCAGTCTATATCCTATGGCAGGCCTGTAGTCTATATCCATAGGTGCCAGTCTGAACCCTGGATCCATGAAGCCTGACTTGATGCCTTCAGCCTATGACTTCAGGGGCTGGTCTGGCATGAAATAGACCTGGTCCTTGGATCCATGCAGAGAGTTCTGGAGCCTGAATTTTTGAGGTCTGACCTGGCAGTGGGATGAGGCTGAAGCCTGAAGCCACAGGGGCTGCCCTGGAACAGGATTTACCGGCATAGACCCTTCTGAATTCTGAGGAAAAAGTACAGTGCTCACCCCACTCTCCTTTCCCCACACAAAGGGTATCTCTCTCCACATTGTGTTGCGTGGAGTTGGGGCATGCAGACAATGAGAAATTGTCTTACATACCCTTTTCAATGTACCCTTTCTTATTTCTGTGCTACACCTAGGTGGCATAATCTCTCACCTGGTTTCCTTACTCTTGTGAAGGTATGTTCATGTATGAATAGTTGTTCAAATTGATGTTTCTGTGAGGGGATGAGTGCTGGAAAGTCCTATTCCACCTTGCTAATTTTATTCATAATTTATTTTACAACAAATAAATATATCTTATAAAAAATAATGCAAAGAGTGGCACTGTTTGACATGAAACTAGAAATCAACAACAGGAGGAAAGTTGAAAAATGTAGAAATATGTGGAAATTAAACAAAACACAGCTGAACAACCAACTGGTTGAATAAGTCAAAAGAGAAATTTTTTAAAAATCTTGATACGAACAAAAATACAAGCACAACATATCAAAATTTATGGGATGCAGCAAAATCAGGTCTAAGAGGGAAATTTATAACAATAAAAAAAGAATGATTCCCAACAACCTAACTTTATACCCTAAGGAAATAGAAAAGGAAGAACAAACTAAGCACAAAGTTAGCAGCAGGAAGAAAAGAATAAAGATCAGGGCTAAAGTAAATGAAACAATAGAAACAATAGAACAATAGAAAAGATCAACAAAACTAAACCTGTTTTTTTTTTTAACAGAAAAATGAAACTGACAAATCTCTAATTAAGTTAACTATAAAAAAAGGAGAGCAGACTCAAAAAACAATAAATGAAAGAGAAAACATTACAGCTCTTACCATAACAATACAAAGGATTATAAGAGACTACTGTACTGTGGTAATTACCTGCCAGCAAATTGGATAACCTTGAAGAAATGGATAAGTTCCTAGACACATACAACCTACTGAGCCTGAATCATGAAGAAATAGAAAATCTGAACAGATCAATAATGAATAAGGAAGTAGAAAGAGTAATCAAAAATCTCTCAACAAGGAAAAATTCACTGGCTTCACTGGTGAATTCTTCCAAACATTAAAATAATACCAATTCTTCCCAAGCTCTTTCAAACAATTAAAGAGGAGAGAACACTTCCAAATTTTATTTATTTGTTTGTTTGTTCAGTCAAGATCTCATTCTGTTACCCAGGCTGGAGTGCAGTAGCATGATCACAGCTCACCTCAGCCTCCAACTCCTGGGCTCAAGCGATCCTCTTGCATCAGGCTCCCAAGCGGTTGGGACTACAGCCACTACACTCAGCTAATTTTTGTTGTTGTAAAGACAAGGTCTACCTATTTTGCCCAAGCTGGTCTCAAACTCCTGGGCTCAAGTGATTCTCTCACCACTGCCTCCCAAAGTGCTGGGATTACAGGTGTAAGCCACCACTCCTATCCCAAAAATATTTTTGGGGGTATTACCCACATACTAAAGTCAGATAAGGACACGACTAGGAAATAAAAACTACAGCCAGGCACAGTAGCTAACTTATGTAATCCCAGCACTTTGAGTGGTCGAGGTGAGAGGATTGCCTGAGCTCAAGAGTTCGAGACCAGCTTGGACAACATGGCAAGACCTTGTCTCTAAAATAAATCAAAAATCGGCAAGCCTGTAGTCCCAGCTATTTTGGGAAGCTGAGGCAGAGAGATTGCCTGAGCCCAAATATCCAGCAGGTTATGCTGCAGGTTATGATATTTTTGCAAATATCCAGCAGTTTATGCTGCAGTCGCTGTGATTGTACCACTGCACTTCAGCAGCCTGGGTGACAGTGTGAGACTCCAACTAGAAAGAAAAGAGAAGAAAAGAAAAGAAAAGGCAGGGAAGGGAAAGAAAGGAAAGGAAAAGAAGAAGGAGAAGACAAGAAAATTACAGGCTATTATCCCTGATGGACATAGATGTAAAAATTCTTAACAAAATACTTAAAAACTGAATTCAACAGCTTATTAAAGGACCACGTGGGACCTTTCCCTGGGATGCAAGATTGGCCCAAATATGCAAATCAATAAACATAATATAGCACATTAACAGAATGAAGAATGAAAACATACAATCATCTTCACAGACGTAGAAAAAAGCATTTGACAAAATTCAACATGCTTCCATGATAAAAAAATTTATTAATTCATTTTTTGAATCCATGATAAACCCATCATCTGCTAACATAAGTAACTTATTTTATCAAAAATAGCAATACCCTTCAAGAAGAGAATAAATAGAAATGGCATTTTTGGATATTTTTGCAAATCTTTTAAATATCTGACTTCATAAAAGACACATCAATTATCATTATCATCATTATTATTGAAAGCATCTGCATTAAATCTGGTACAGTCAATTGTTTTAGTTAAAGTATGCGAAGAGAACCCAGCCACACACAACTATAGTTAGGAATGGGAAGAGTACTTCTTTACAGATAATTGTGAATGTTTTTTGATATCACACCAAAATTCAAGTGGTAGTTTCTTAATGGTTAATTGTCATGTGAAATCTGAAGCCATATCAATAAACTTCTCATATCCTATTACATTAGAATCTAGTGGAGTGGTGGTGATTATACAACTGAATACATTTGTCAAAATTTATCAAACAAGCAAAATTTCTTATTTACACTTCCAATGGATCTTTTATCCATACATGTTTTTTCTAACATTCTGCATTGGTCTTCTAGAAATTATTGGTTCACTGACTCATACAGAACTTCCAAATTTTGACATATTTTATTACACAATATAAAAAAAGCATTTATAAATGAATAAATTTCCTCAGAAACAGTTTTAAATACTGGTATGCTGCCAAATTTGTGATAGCAGATACGTATTTTCCAAAATTCAAATTTCTGCTTGAAAACTCAAATTTTACCATAGGTGACAAATATTGCCAGTTTTTTTCCTTGAAGTGACAGACTCGCTTTTTAGGAAATGTAGATCAAATGTCTGAATAAGCATAATTTTTCAATCATTCTTTCAAATAAAAATGACATTGTATGAAAAAAGTGAATAGTCCAATTCACAACCCAAATCATTACACAGGTACACAGGTGTTTTTCCTGGAAACAATATGTTTTCACCACATGTATCAAGTATTTATGCATATTCCCTATTTCTTTTTTTTTCTTTTTTCTTTTTTTTTTAGAAATCAGGATTCATTAAGAGGACAGGAAAGCTCCTACAGTGGGAGGGGACCCGAAGGGGCTGCCCTATTCCCTATTTCATTTCACAGAATCTTTTTTAAAGTTTCTTCAGTGACAGTGATTGAATTAAATTGATAACTTATAAGTGCTTCTTCAAGGACAGTCTTATCTGAAACTGCTATTTTGTTTTGCTTTGTTTTATTGCAACTGCAAAGCTTTGAGGAATGCCATGGCTCTTGGTACAACCTGGTGTCATGGCCTTAATTTAGGCAAGGATACCAGCACTTTTACCCACGCTGCTTTTGCACAAGTGCAAATGCAAAACATGAAAAGGCAAATAACTGTTTAGTGTTATTACGAAAATAGTTTTTATTTTCCTAGACTTCCTGAAAGAGGCTCAATAATCTCCAGGATTCTGCAGGACACACTTTAAGAACTGCTCTACCAGGGTCAAGGGGGAAAGAGATTGCACAAGGCAAACACTTCCTTTTAAAGTAGGTGACCACAATGTGGCACCCTAAAGGGTACCTGATCCTAAACCAGAGGAAGTGAAGACCAGTTGGAGACCCAAACTTCACCAGCATGTAGATTACTTATGTACCTAACCCTGACTTGTACCCCACATCTCTATAATAAAATTAAGTAAAATAAATAAAAAATAAAAAATAAAGCAGGTGAACACAAATTTAAACTCCCGTATTCTATTCGTGAGAGCTTCATTATATGGCCTTAATTGGCTTCGGGGTAGATAGGGACAGGGATTCTCTAAGGAGGCCGCCATATTAAGTGGAGGAGCGGAAGAACAGACTTGTGGCCATAATCCGGGGGTCTGCCACACCCACCCAATTAACTAATGAGCAGGTCAAGTGAAAGAATGGTCATGCTGGATGGCCTGCAGACAATGAGGGACTAAAGTACCTGGCAACAGGGTGCGATGTGATTCCAGGGAGCCTGCAGATCATTAAATAAGAACTAATTCGGTGGTAATGCGGGGGGGGGAGGGGCTGGGTGGGCAAGGGTGGTGGGATTAACGGTAGTCAGTATCTGTCTGGGGATGGGGGGACACCCCTTATCGACAAGGGTGCCTGAACGATGCATATTTGTATATTTGTATACCTAACCCTTAACTGTACCCCACAATTCTAAAATTAAAAATATGTTTAGTCGGGCTCGGTGGCTCAGCCTGTAATCCTGCGCCTTGGGAGGCGTGAGTGGATTGCCTGAGCCCGCGGGTTCGAGACCCACCTGGGCAACTTGGCGAGACCTCATCTCTACAATAAATCAAAAACCAGCCGGGCGTGGTAGCACGCGCCTGTAGTTCCAGCTGCTTGGAAGGCTGAGGCGGAAGGATCGCCGGACCCCAGCAGGTCGAGGCTGTGGTGGCCGGGAGCGGCCACTGCACTCCAGTCTGGGCGACAGAGTGAGACTTCAACTCAAAAAAAAAAAAGAAAAAAAAAAGTTTAAAATAAAAGATAAAAAAAAAAAAAGGACTACTACAACCAAGCTGGGGCCTGGGGCAGAGGGGTAGGGGGTTGAAAGAGAGACAGAGTATCTTCAGTCTCAAGCACTACAGCCAGGAGAGGACCACTGGGGGAAACAAAACAGAAAACAGGCAGCAGAGAGAACAGTGAGACCTCAAGGCAAAAAAAAGGCAGGTCATTTGTGGACTTTGGAGAGCATGTCATGAGGCACCCAGTGACCCCTTCAACTAGAAAGAATTTGGGGTTGCAGAAAGATCACTAATTGGACGGGTCCAGAAATCATTCGCTGAGTATGACTTTGAGCTGTGTCCCAGGCGGAAGGGCCAGGGCAAATCTGGGCTGTTTATTATGTTTTTGCAGCTCTATTGGGTTGAAACATATTCCCACTTAAGTGTTGAGTCCAAGTATTTTATCTGTATTCACTTCTCAATCGGCAACAAGAATGGAAGGGAAGAACCAATTCTGCAAAAAACATGCGGTTCTGCAGAAAATTGATGTGAACTTGGTGCACAAAGTTAAAGAAAATAGAAGTAAAGGTATCTCTGATCACAGAGAACAAATTCCTAATCACAGCAAGTGTACTGAAGACCAAGGGTAAATCGACCTTGCAAATCTAGATAAACGGGAAATCTGGGACCAAAAGCTTTTAACTGTTGTACTTTATCTGATATGTCAGCAAATGTACACAGAGACTAAAGGAAAGGGCTAGACAGCATTCGATTTGAGACCAGACCTGGGTCAACTGAGAGGTCATGGGTCTTTGGGCTTCATTCCATCAGCAGCAAACAGAAAGCCTGTAGTTACCTGGTAAAAGAAATTAATGCAAAATAATTGACAAGAGAAATAATCATGCCATCATTCACAATTTTCCTTCTTATCTTCCTCAATGCTTCTATTTTTTCATCATGCTAGCACTCTGTGCCCTCCAAGAGAAAGCATTTTTTAACATATTATCTTGGTATATTAGCTTGGATCATACTGACAATAAAATAATAGAAAAGAATGACATATCAGAACCAAGGAAGTGAGTCAGACACACATATGCCAACCTCAAGAGTTAATGCATTCCCTGGGCACCTGTCTTGAGTTCAGGTCTTTGGCAGGTTGGGCAAGAAGGCAAACATGGTTATTTGCATAGCTCTCTTTGTAAGAAAGGAGGAAGCAAATTTTTGTAGGCACTGCATTATCAAACAAATTCCTCATAGGAGTCCTTTACTGGGAATCATTGAGTTACTTAATGAACATTCTCCTCAATACGAGTTCTGTGGTCAATGCAAATCAATGCTCATTTAACCCTAAGCCTATGGCTTATGTTACTGACCTTTGTGCAGATTTTTTAAGAACCCACAAGAGCGTAACAAATTCCATATAGAATGAACTAATTGTGGCTTTGGAATTATTCCAACTGACCTGATATAAGTCTGACCTGGCAATACTTGACAATGATGGGGGGACCCATGGACTACCTTGGCGTCTGGTCAGAAAATGCTGCCCCCAAATGAATTAAAAGGTCTAGTCTCGTCACCAGGGCTCTGGGTCACCACTACCAGCTTCTGTGATAAGTACTTGATTTTAAGTTCCATAGTCGTGACATAAGGTCTTGACTCTGCCAACATTCACTGTGAAATCGGGAATATGCCACTTAACCTCTCGGCATTGTAACGCCCTCATTTATTAAATAAACAATAAGCTACCATTTTGAGACCTTACTCTGTACCAGTCACTAGTTAATATCTGCCTTCCCAGCTGAATTATAAATTCCATGAGGTCAAGAAGACTATTTCTGTTGCTCGCCATTGTGTTCCCACCACCTAAAACAGGTCCAGCCATAGTAGATGGTTCATACATTTTTCTTTTCTGTTTTAACTGACAGAATGTCCATTGTCATAACAACCCTGAAAGTAAGCATTATTTCTATTCTGCAGATGAAGAAACCGAGGCTCAGAAAGTTTAGGTGATTTTTAAAAGGTGGCACAACCAAAAATAGAGTGGCCTATATTCAGGCCTAATCTGTATAGCCCCAGAATCTGGACCAGTTCCACAAAACTGCAGTGATGGAAACAAACAGAGCATGCTCCAAGACTCCTCCTGGCTCTGAGATGCAATGGTCCCCACAGCTGATGGGCAGTCATATCCACTGCATCAGGAACAAATGTCACCTCATGCCCTAGAGAGGTGGTCCCAGCAGCTGTGGACCTCTGCCAGAGCGGGCAGCAGGTGATGAGCAAAAATGTTTCTGTTAATAATAGTCACTGCCGGGCTTGGTGGCTCAGGCTGTAATCCCAGCACTTTGGGAGGCCGAGGCAAGAGGATTGCCTGAGCCCACAGGTTCGAGACATACCTGGGCAACTTGGCAAGACCTTGTCTCTACAGTAAATCAAAAATTAGCTAGGCATGGTAGCGCACGCCTGTAGTTCCAGCTACTTGGAAGGCTGAGGTGGAAGGATCGCCGGAACCCAGCAGGTCGAGGCTGCAGTGGCCAGGAGCGTGTCACTGCCCTCTAGCCTGGGTGACAGAGTGAGACTCCAACTCAAAAAATAAGTAGATAAATAAAAATAGTCACAGTAATATTTACTGAACACATACTACATGCTAAGGCTTTGCAAAATGTGTTACATGTGTTAACACTTCTCTATTCATTCACAAATATTTGCCTGAAAAAAATCTCTGATTTCCTGAAGCCAACAGCCCAGTCAGATTGTTTAGCAAAATATTTAAAATTTAGGAGATAAGTGCTAAGGATAAAAATGAAGCATGGAAAAGGCACAGTGCATGTTAGGGCAAGAGAAAAGTTTCCACTCTAGCAAGGGTGTTCAGAGAAGGCCTTGTTGAGAAGGTACCATTTGAGAAAGACGATAGCATCCACCTTGTTCAGTCTCAGGCAGTTTTGCAATATTTTGAGGTCCCTAAAATTTTTCTCCTGTACTTGAGCAAGTTATGTCTATTTCTTAAGGTTTTCTGTTCCTTTCTTTTATTATATTTCCACATGTTCAAAGCAGAAGGGATTATCAAAGTGTAAGCTTTCCACATCATCTTGATGAGCATGGTCACCACTTTTTAACAACTGTGAAAAAACTAAAGCCTTATCCAAGAATAACAAGCCTTTCTTGAATTTGGAAATCTTGTCTTGAGGAAGAGAAATCTGTGGGTGGTAATGTTCTTCTATGTTTTATCCTGCTGGTGTTATGCAATTCAAGTATATAAATTCCTTATAGGAACTTTAGAACATGACAGGAAAAGCAGAAGACATTTCATAAGAAAGTTGAACCCATTGTATTATAGCATTAAAAAATCATTTGAAGCCAGGCTCGGTGGCTCAGCCTGTAATCTCGCACCTTGGGAGGCTGAGGTGAGTGGATTGTCTGAGCCCGCCGGTTCGAGACCCGCCTGGGCAACTTGGTGAGACCTCATCTCTACAATAAATCAAAAATTAGCCAGGTGTGGTAGCGCGCGCCTGTAGTTCCAGCTATTCAGAAGGCTGAGGCGGAAGGATCACTGGAGCCCAGCAGGGCGAGGTTGCAGGGGCCGGGAGCGGCCACTGCACTCCAGTCTGGGCGACAGAGTGAGACTCCAACTCAGAAAAAAAAAAAAATCATTTGAATCATCTTACTTATTCCTTCTCACATTTTTACAGAAGACTTTTTAATATACTTTGAAATATAGTTGACCATAAACTACTTCTAAATAAAAGGATAAAATAAAGTATGTATTAGTTTTAGCTAAATTATTTCCTGTAATTCCAGGGTTAGCATTGTGAAAAAATAAAAATATTTATATTCATTAACACTAATTAAGGGTATACATATTTCAATCTGTTTGCAATTAAATAATAAACAAAAACATGGCA